>OZ014479.1:32557877-32660141 GCA_963965965.1 Trididemnum nubilum | reverse complement strand
GTACGCTCTTCTTCTAAACCACAAAACATCGAAATCTGATTTTTGTGTGAAGTTGTTGAGCTGCAAACGCAAATTTTTCTTCTGAAATTTTTTGGGGCAACTTCACCGGGAACCCCCCAAAATTGGGCCCCAAAAAATCAATTTTTTAACGACTCAAGCCAGAGTGCTAGTTTTTTTTGATATCAGTAGATATTTAACAGACAAATATTTTGACATAGTTTGGGGATGCCACATCCCCGGAGACCCCCCAAAAAATCAAGTTTTTAAACGGCTTAACTTAGAGTGCCAGTGTTTTATGATATTAGCAGATATTTAACAGACAAATATTTTGATATAGTTTGGGAGTGCCACGCCCCTTGGGGACCTCCAAATAGACCCCAAAAATCAATTTTTTCTACTGCTCATCTTAGGGTGCCAGTGTTTTATGATATCAGGAGATATGTAACAGACAAATGTTTTGGCATAGTTTGGAGGTGCCACCCCCCCCCACGGTGACCCCCCCCAAAATGGGGCCCCAAAAATCTTTCTTTTTTTTAACAGCTCAACTTAGAGTGCGAGTGTTTTATGATATCAGCAGAGATTTAACAGACAAATATTTTGGTGTAGTTTGGGAGTGCCACCCCCGGGGGCCCACCCAAATTGACCCCCAAAAATCAATTTTTTGAATGGCCTAAGCTAGGGTGCCAGTGTTTAATGATATCAGGGGTTATTTAACTGACAAATATTTTGACTCTACTTTTCTGGAGGTTTCATAATCAGATATTTTTGAACAAATGCTGATTTTACGGTAGACAAAAAGTACTTTTGAGCGTCACAGCAATAGGTACGCGTCAGTCGTTCACTGGTTTTGCTGGCAAACTCCCATCTAGTATTCCTGTGGACTTCGTAACGGACATAATTTTAAAAGAAATTTATGGCAGTGAATCGACGAAAAAAGTTTACGGTTTGACTAAGCAACAATTCAAGAACTTTCTGGTCTGGACTACGAAACACACTCTCTAAATTTTAATGGTAGTTTTTATGAACAAATTGATGGCGTAGGTACGGGATCTCTAATCGCTCCGGCTTTTGCTGACATTTTTATAAACTATGTGATTGAAAAACAAAAAAGTTTAATGTGCAACCGGACGTGTTTTTTCGGTATGTGGATGATTGCTTTGCAGTGTTTCCAGATTTTGAAAGTGCTATGTTGTTTTATAGAAAATTAAACCAAATTCACAATAATGTTAAATTTACCTACAAACTTGAAAACAATAAACAGCTGCCCTTCCTGGACGCCAATGTTGACAATTCAAAAGAAAAATTAGAATTATCCATTTACAGAAAACCAACACACACTGGGCTGTATAATAAGTGTAGTAGTTTGGCTTCCACTAAATACAAAATAAATTTGATTAGATCATTAGTCAACAGAGCTATTAAAATTTGCAGCAATCGACAATTATTGTTTCTTGAGTGTGAGAAAATTACCAAAATGTTGCAACAAAATGGGTATCCTACCAAAACTATTCGGAATGTTATTCGCAAAGCCATAAACAGATATCAAAAACCAAATGCCAAACTCCACCCTAACCAACCACAGTCTACGAAGCATTGTGTATTTTTTAAATTGCAGTTTATTGATCGTATTTCCATGCAAATTGAAAAAGAAATTCGTGAATTTTTATGTGCGTATGATATCAAATTGATAATGTCTCATCGTAGTTTTACTATTGGCAAACTATTTCCGTATAAAGATCGTCAATCGTTATTACATTCGTCAGGTGTTGTGTATCAATTAATTTAGAGTTGTGGTCAAAATTATATTAACCAAATCAAACGGAACCTAATTACTCGCCTCAATGAACATCGAATGTGTGAAGACTCTGAAGTTTGCAAACATTTGCTCAATAATCCCAACCACGAAATTAATTTTGACTCACCCAAAATTTTGGACAGAAATAATTACGTGACTAAATTACGCATCAAAGAAACCTTACATATTTCCAAAACAGAACCGCAACTGAATGTCTACAATCAATCTTTGCCCCTGATCTTTTCAATGTTTAATTGTTTTAAATTGTTGTTTAAAAATGACGTCGCTATTCGGCTGTGTTTTTCTTGTGTGTTTAAACTTATGACCTGTCGCTCTTTTATTCAATTATGACAAATCTTAAGCCATGCCGTGGCTACCTGTATTAATGGGTGGCTATAGTATATAAATTCGTGCTTCTTACCTCGCAAATTCATTCTACTGATGATGCTTTAAGTTAAAGCGAAACGCGTCTAATAAATTGTTATGCTTAGTTCTATTTTGGCAATCGTTTTTGTTCTTAGATTAAGCAGAAACTCCGACCGTTATGCTCCAAAACTTGAACACTTATTTGGAAATTTTCTCCGCTACTTTTTCTAACAAAAAGGAGAACTATACAAAACTTTTCCTAACGAAAAGATCACGCGAAAACTTTTGTTTTCTTTAATGCAACGCAAAGAAATTGGTATTTGCCAAGAACTTTTTTTGGCCTTTTAAGCTATATACTGCACTGTACATAATTTATTGTGCAAGCTGTCCATGGAATAGAACCAGGAGGAGCAATCTTCTCCAAAGTATTTGACGAATTTTAGTTTTTGTTTAGCTTAAGTCGTTTTGGAAGCAATTTCAAACTTCAAATGTATGATATAAAATTTAAAAAAGAACATAAAACTTGTTAGTTGCAGTAGGAATATTTTTGATCTCTCCAAAATTAATTATCCGATGTAATTCAATTTCAGTTTGCCTGCTTGCAGGATTCTTAGCATATTGCTAATTTGTTGCTAAGCTATAAGCTACTGTAACAGGCAAATACACATGCGGAGGTCTGTATTTGATGGTAAAAATTCATAGATCAGTATTGGCGCGCAACCAGGATTTTGCGTAAAGGGGGGGAGGCTTCAACCCAAAAGTTTTGTTTTTTGTTCGAAAAATGTCTGATATTAAATCATGTACCGAGTAAACTGGTGCAATTAAGCGTATCACAGACAGGGGCTTGGAGTTGGAATCGCTGGGTAAAATTTTTCGAAAAGCAAACAGCCATTTTAACGGCATTTGGATTACATTTCCCTCGTTTTTAGAGCCATTTAAAAAAACTAAATTGCTAAATCGGAAGTTATTTGATAAAATTAAATTCCCCTCCCCCCCTCTTACTTACAGTGAAGCCCATAACAAGTTAAAACGTTTGTATTTGGGGTTAAATTTCTTAGTGACTTGAAAAAGGGGGGCTGAAGCTCCCTTAGTTTCCCGCCACTGGGTCTGTATGCTTGCTTTTTAATTTTTATATAGTTACATATACAGCCTAGCGTTAAGCATACGGCACTGGAATTAATTTTTTTCAACTGCACACGTACGAAATCCCAAGCATTGCAATTAAACACAGCTGGTGTTTTGCAGCAAAATAGCCTACTTCTGCTTGAATAGAAATTGCTTTTCGGAGACGACTACTTTGTTTAGCTTGATATAACGCTGATTTAAGACGCTTTTATTTTAGTAGTTTTTGGAATGTAGTTTTTAGAATCGTAGATACAGAAGATGATTTTTAAGATTATTTGAAACAAAAAATTAAGTTTTATCTAAGTTATAGTGACCACATGATACTACTCTGAGCCGTTGATCACATGATGAAGTTGATGATCTAATCAAAGTTAGTGAGCATTATATGCTATTGCTATGAGTTGAATATCATATACTTTTGAATGAAATGTTGCCTGTAAAGTCACTTTAATTAGCATGATAAATTGGCAGTAGCGTAGCCAGGGGGGCGGGGGGGGCTATAGCCCCCCCATTGGCCTGCCGACCAAAATGCAGAATAAGGAAAATACCACGTTTTTAGCACTTCTAAGACTCTCTTTTGCACTGGATTAGACTAAAAAATGATTTAAAGAATAGTTTGAAACGTTTATATTGGGGGGGGGGGCTAATGGACTGCCGACCAAAATGCAGAATAAGGAAAATACCACGTTTTTAGCACTTCTAAGACTGTCTTTTGCACTGGATTAGACTAAAAAATGCTATGAAGCATAGTTTGAAACGTTTATTTAGGGGGGGGGCTAATAGACTGCCGATCAAAATGCAGAATAAGGAAAATACCACGTTTTTAGCCAGTAGCGTAGCTAGGGGGGGGGCACGGGGCTATAGCCTAGCCCCCCCCCCCCCCCCCCCCCCCCCCCCCATTGACATGTCGACCAAAATGCAGAATGGGAAAAACACTACATTTTTAACACTTTTGAGATTGTTTTATGCACTGGAGTGGACTGAATAGTGATTTAAAACATTTTTTGAAACATATGTTCAGGGGGGGCTAATTTGTCAAAAATAAAACCAACAAATAAATAAAAACTTAGAAAAATGGTAAGAAATAATCAATCAAATTTGATCGTAAGTGTAAAAATGCTGAACATAGGTGTCATCAACAAATATACTATAAACTAAGAAATAGGGGGGGGGGCTATTCAGTATTTGTTAATTACCAATCATTTCTCTCAAATCTCTTTTCATTAGCCCCCCCTCCAACTATTTTTCTCTATAAACTGTATACGAAATAGATTACTCCGTGTGAGTTTTATTGAACTATTCGATATTATAATTTGCCAGCATCTAAACAAGAGAACTAACATTTTATCATTAGCCACCTCCCAAATAGCCCATTTATGCCACCAGTTTAATCTTGTTTGCACTGTCAATTTCTAAGCCACGTTTTAAAAGCATTATTTTTTAATCAAAATAGCCCTAAAATGAAGTTATTTTTGCAAAAAAAATGCAAAATTTTTGAGCGCTGGGGGCTCCGCCCCCACACCCCGGGCCTCCGGCGGCTGGGGGCTTTGCCCCCAAACCCCCAGCCTCCGGCGGCTGGGGGCTTCGCCCCCAGACCCCCATTGGCCTCCGGCGGCTGGTGGCTCCGCCCCCAGACCCCCAAATCAGCCCCCCCCCATTGCGAATTTCTGGCTACGCGCTTGTAAATTGGTATGTGACGATTGCTTCGATATCCCATTTGCCGGAAATTTTGTGTCGCGCACATTCTCTTCATATAATTTCAAAAAACAGAAGAAACCAACCGTGGTTCGGATGAGATAACTGATAATAATTCGCTTGGGGTCGAAATCAATTTTATGGCTGAAAAAAAGGTTTTAATTGGGGCTGGTTTCTTGGCGGTTTTGAAATTAAGCAACTATGTAAAACGTAACAGCTGAGCTACCGCTTCATTTTTATCATCGCTCTTATCTGGTTGTTGAAGTTGAGCTATGTTCAGTTTTTTTTTTGGTATTGTTCAACGTTACTGTAAGTTATATGAATTTTCTCATTCTTTTCATGCAAACTAATAAAATGAAGTGTAACTAATAGCACTTATTGTAGCTTGTTGATAAAGAATTTCTTAAAAATAACAGTATCTTTTATTCTTGCTTTTAGTTTTTGTGATGCGTTTCGGGTAGGATCTATTGAAAACTCAATAAAATTTGTTAGTTTCTTTTATCTTGACATGTTGTGCAAAATTCGTATTGTATTTTAAAAATACATTAAATGTATTTGTATTTTAAAATTCTATTTGAATAAGTTAAACTTAAATTGTAAAATGTAGCTGCTCTGTTATTGGTTGCATTAGCTTTTGCAGCAGAGGCCTGCTGTTAGGCCAACTTGCTGTTTCTGTAGCCTAGCAAATGGCTACCTTGGATCTACTTTGAACAATGATTTCTTGTTTTGTGGGTAGCGCTTTGCAGCTGCAGGCCCAAATGAAATTTGGATATTAGTTGTGAGATTATTAATTGACAAGTACTAGCCTACGCATTAAGACTCCATGAAGCTTCAACTTGAGTTCTGGAATTCAGCAGTGGTAATGTTGGCTTGAAAGATTCTGTCTTAGTCTCTGACTAGACTATGATTCTAGTGATTAGATAAAGATTATCTACTGTTGATGATTTCTTACTTTCCCTCTGAGTTGTTAAATTTGAATAATTCTGGTTTATTTTTACCCAAATCAATATGGAGTTTTTTGCAGTCTATTGGAATATCTAAACCAACCAAAAGAGGTTGTAAGTCTGGAAAACATGTTAAATCTTATTAGAGCAAGTTCTTTGATAAATCCAATGCTAATATTGGTTCTTCAATGAATGTGCTTACTCCCAATAATTCCAATATATTAAAATATTCTCTTAAAATAGGTTTTTTTAATGCGCGATCTTTATGCAATAAAATTGCTTTGGTCACAGAGCTCATTCATGAAAATAACATTGTTTTATTATGTGTCACTGAAACTTGGCTAAAAGTTAAAGACAAAGCTAAAATAAGAGAACTACATGAATTGGGTTTCGATATTTTCAGTGCACCAAGGGCTGGAAGAGGAGGTTGGGTTGGTTTCATTTTCAAGAGTGGATTTCCAATTAAGAATCAAAAATCTATAAAGTTTAAGTCATTTGAAGTTACTGAAGCAGTAATATTAGCTCAAGAAAGGATTAAGATATGCTTAATGTACAGACCTGGAATTAACAAGCCTAAAAGAATTAAGAAAGAAAATATTAGCTTTACATCACTATTTTGGTCAGAATTTGAAGATTATTTAAGCAATAAAATTACTCTGTCAGATAAAATTATTTTGTGTGGTGACTTTAACTTTCATTTTGAAAGTAATTCTGCAGATGCAGTCAAATTTCTTAACATGATTGACTGTTATGGTTTTACTCCATTGGATAGTTTTAAAAGTAATCCCACGCATTGCAAAGGTGGGGTTCTTGATGCATTTTTTATTTCAAAAAATGCGATGGATAAAAACTTCATGAAAAATTTAGATGTCGTAGTTGACACTGGAACCAATTCCGACCACTACTTGGTTACTGCTGTTGTAGACACTGCTGGATTACATTCCACCTCTGCTCCATTGGTTAAAAAAATTGTAAGAAATTTGAAGCAAATTAATTTTGAATTACTAAGATATGATCTGGAACAGTCTGGTATAGTTCAGTTGGTATTGCAATGTCAAAACTTGAATAATTCTATTGTTGTCTATCATGATATACTTAGTAAAATCATAGAAAAGCATGCTCCTCTTGTTCAAAAATATATCAAAACATCTAAAACGCCATGGTGGAATTCGGAATGTCAAAATGCTAGAAGACGCAGAAGAGTTTTTGAAAGAGCATTTAGGAAGAATAAATCTTTAGAAAATAAATCTAAATTTTATGCAGCATGTAAACAGGCTAATAAAATCTATTGCATTGACAGAGAAAAATATTTCATAGAAAAACTAGATAATTGCAAAGGTAATGCCAGAGCCACCTATAATGTTGTGAATCAATTATTGGATAAATTTTTGGGAAATCATCCACCTATCATAAGCACTGCACAAGCATGTCAATTTGCTGACTATTTTAATGCTAAGATTGAACAAATTTATAGTGACATGTCTTGCCATAATTGCAATACACTTGATGTTGATATAAATGTAGTTAAATCTTCATGTGCTTCCAAATTTAGAAAGTTTGAACCGCTGTCTCTTGCTGGTTTAAAAGCTATAATTGAGTCTATGCCATCTAAAACATGTGATCTTGATCCACTACCAACCAGTATTCTCAAGAAGTGCATTGATTTATTACTCCCTGCAATTCATCATATTGTTAATCTTTCATTGAGTCAGGGTTATTTTCCAGATGTTCTCAAAAAGGCATGTGTTACTCCTTTGATTAAAAATGAGAACTTGGATTATGATAATATTAAAAATTTTAGACCTGTAAGCAATTTGCCTTTTCTTGGCAAATTAATAGAAAAATGTGTTTTTCTCCAAATTAATACATATCTGTGTGAAAATTCATTGTATGGCTATTCGCAATCAGCTTACAGATCTTGCTATAGCTGTGAGACTGCCCTTGTAAAAATACACAATGATATTTTGTCAATTTTAGATGCCAAGTCAAATGCAGTTGTTCTTTTGTTTGATTTGTCAGCTGCTTTTGATATGGTTAAGCATGATCTCCTGCTTAGTAAATTGTCCGCTGAATTTGGTTTTTCTGATGTAGCTTTAGAATGGTTTTCAACCTATTTAAATAATAGGAGCTACTTTGTTAAAGGTGCTGGCTGTACTTCTCATACAGTTGATGTTAAGTCTGGTGTACCCCAGGGTTCAATTTTAGGGCCAGTGCTATTTAACTTGTATTTTAAAAGTACTGCATTAATTGCTAATTCACATGGTCTTTTTGTGCATTCATATGCTGATGATATGCAGTGTTATCTTTCTTTTGATAAAGACTTTTCTGTAGACATGATTAAACACAAAATTGGAGCCTTTTTGCAAGATTTAAAGCATTGGATGACTAGTAATTTTCTAAAACTGAATGAAAGTAAGACCAAAGTCATCAAAATTTTATCTAACCGTAACATTGAATCCAGAATAATTTCTGACATACAAATTGATGATAGCTGTTCTTTGCCTATGCCTAATGATTTTTTCAAAATTCTTGGTGTAATATTTGATGACCGACTGAACCTTGAGAAGCATATCAATAGAATAGTTTGTACTTGTTATGGCAATTTACGTAATTTAGGCAGAATTGCATCTAAGCTTACTAAACCTCTAAAAATTCAGCTAGTTCATTCTTTGATATTGTCCCATATTGATTATTGCAATGCCTTGTTTTATAACTTACCAGAATATTTATTGCACAAGTTGACAAAAGTTTTATATTCTGCAGTGAGATTTATTTTTGGACTTCGTGGTTCTGCTTTGCGTAAGCATATGCTACCATATTTGAAAAGCCTTCATTTTTTACCAGTGAAATATCGTATTGAATTCAAAATTGCTTTGCTCACACACAAGTGCCTGCATGGTTATGCTCCTACATATTTGAAAAATTTAATCAACTCTCGTTCTGTTTCGGAAAGATATAGCTTGCGTGTTAATGATGATAATTGGCTGCTTCAAACGGTGACTAGCTTAAACTTTGCTAGATCCCAATCTATGTTTTCGTGTGCATCACCCAAAGTATGGAATTCGTTGCCACTATCTCTGCGTGAAATTGAAAGTTTGTCCCTTTTTAAGAAACGTCTAAAAGCATTTTATTTTAATTTAGCTTTTGAGGATATTACCACTGTTTGATGCCAGTATTTTGCTGCTTATTGCTGTAGAATTAGTACCTCTGTTGAGTATTAATTTTATTTCTGTAAAGCTATTTGAATGTTACTTTGGCCCCTTAGTCAGATGCATTGACACTTGTTGGTGTTATCTCAAGGGGGATATAAATTGCAATTATTATTATTATTATTGTTATTAATGGGACTTGTTGATCGCGCTTCTTTTACTTGTATATTATAAAAATCATTACTTTTTTACATCGCCTTGGTTTGTTTTTAAGTCGCTACTTTCTATCATACTTTGAGTTCTTTCGCAGTCTGTAACTATATTAACTTATAAGACTTAAAGTTTCTCACTACTTTTTACACAACTAAAAGAAAAATTCTTTAAAGAACTATGATATATTCATTTTAAGTGTTTTATTTAAGCTGAAAGAAAAACTTTTTGATTGGTTTTGTTTAAAACCATAATTTAAAAATTTTACAATATTTCACGAAGCAAATTTTATTTCTGTATAAAATCGAGATTAAACTTTTTTAAAAAGTTCATAAAAAAGAAATGAATGACATCATTAAAGTGTTACACCATCTGCAATTTTCTTCTTTTTGTCAAATACGGCCATTTTCCTTCAATGATGTTAAAGAGGACCTAAATTTTGCACACCTAAGCTAGTTACGAGTGACAATCCAGTTCAGTTTAAGTGATGACGCCACCAAAACATCTCATGACAACATTCAATGCCTATTATTCGCCCAATAATTCGTAAGTTTCGATGAGTGTTCATTGGTATTTTCAAGACTTAGAAGTGAAGTAGATAAGATTGTTGCAAAAAGTGAGTAAACAATATTAAATAACTCGAATATTTATTGATGAAACTTTATTTAGTACCAGCCTATAATGTATTTAGATTACTGCGATTAACATCACACGAAGTTCTTAGAAGTTCGTATCGATCGATACATTCTTCTTGATAACCATTCCGGATTTGACTAATTTTGTCTTTCACTCGATACGTCTTTGAATATAGGCTGTTCTCTGTTATGATAGGTCAAGACATAAAATCAAATTAGCCTCTATTTTTGCAAAAATGATGTGACTTCGTTTATTGTATTAACGTATTAGCTCTTAACAAATTTTCGTGGAAAAATTTTCTTTTCTTTTGTCGAGAATATTTTTGCAATTTAGCCTTTTTGAAATACTCGGTTTCAATCAGAGCTTGAAGTGCCAAAGTTGAAGATGTTCATGATATGTCAGGTTTTAAGCACCTGGTCATCATGTTTTGAATTTTGAAGTTCTTTAGAGCAGAACGTGTTTAGATTTTAATAAATTTAAAGGTTGCCATTTTGTTTTTAATTAAAAAAAGAGAATGATATCTCAGACTGCCCTCGGCCAATTGAGAGCCCAAAAGTCCACAGTTTTTTTCATTATGCACGTGGACGTTCGACAACCTAATAATTAATAACGTGCATAAAATTTGAAGTGGTTGATGTAAATAGTAAAAGTAATTGCAAAAAACTTGAATTTTGTTATCGCTCATTGTTATGACCCTGAACGTGTAATGAGTTAGGCTGGTCATCATTCGCGTCATCGCACGTCGATCAGCTAAACTTGGAGCTTTTTTAGAGAGATCTTGTTGTGGTTGCAAAATTCGGGGTTGGAAAAAATTTTAAATTGGGTATTGAAATTTAGCAAATTTAAAAAACAAAACTCAAGGGGACAAATTCAATTTAATTTTGATTAACATTACGCTATGCCTATAAACACATAACCGCTTTTACTTCGACCGGATTTATTTCAAAGCTTTGCAGTTTCAATATTTCTGATGCCCATCCAAGGAAACACCAATACTGCTTTCGGTTAGAATCCACCTGGGTTTACCTTGAGCAAAATTAGAAGTTTTCAATTAGTGATCCATTACATCATCAGTCTAGCACAAGTGGCTGAGAGAAATTTTGGGACCGGGGCCAAGGAAATACAAACAGGCCTCCAAGTAAAAAAAATCCGGAACCTAAGAAAAAAGACCTTCGCCGCTTGCAAAAATAAAACCTATTTTTCTAATGGAAGCTAAAAAATCGTCTTCGCCGAAACTGAGCTTATTTTTCTTACGGAGTTAAATGAAGACCTAAAGTTTCACTGGAGCTTCGTTCTGCTAGGTGATTGGTTGAGCTCTACATTCAAACCATTTGAGACCCTTATTTGAGCCGGCATCCCAAAAATTACCTGACCCGGAAACCTCATTCCCTCTTGCCCCCCTCCCAATGGCCCTAAACCAGCATGTTAGCGGTGTAAATTCAAAATTAACTAGATAAGCAAAATAAATACATTTAACAGAATGAAAATAAAAGATAAAACCTAAAAGTGATGCACACTGCTAAGCTATTCGAAACTGGTGTCATTTTACAAACCCTTCATTTGAAGTAGATCTAAAATTGAAATAATTGCGTCTATTGCCATCTTTCACGATTTTGTGCATCTAATCTTTGCAAACCTCCCTTTGTCAATAGCAATGGGCTGCAAAAAATTGGCAGACCTCTAGGTGAGGGAAGATCTGGTGGGCTCCAGGAATAGAAGGAAGATTTACACTCCTGGAGCAAAATGATGATGATCATCAATTTGCGAAATTAACCAACGAGTATTTCAATTTTTGGTTTTGCACTGTAATTTGCCGTTTTGCATCAATAAGTGCACCCTTTTCGATGTGAATAACAGGGCTGCAAACTCAATCGATTTTTTTTCGAGTTCAAGTTCAGCCTATTTTAGCACCTCCGAGTTTAAGTCAAAGTTCTCCAATAAAATTTTTTCGAGGCAAGTTCGGCAAAAATATCGTGATTGTTTTTCGAGTTCAGGCTGGCAAAATACTAAGTCATCAATCAATCAATTTACAAAGTTTAATCAATAAAATATATTTCTTTCGGACAATTTTTTAACCTTTTTTTTTAATGAACTCAAACAGTTTTATTCTAGTTCAAATTCGAGTTCAGAAAAATTATTTTTTTGAGTTCGATTTCGTCGCCCTGGTTAAAATGGGTGTACGTTGTTACACACCTTTTTGATAAAATTACCAAAGTTGTGCTAAAGGTTACAGGTTTTGCAAAAAATTAGTGTCGAACAACTGTTTTTTTTTTTTTTTTTTATTCTTTTTGTTCCTTTTTTGCTGAAGACTATGCAATGTTTGCGTTTTTTTTCCTGTTTGCTGATTCTTCCTTTTCTGGAGTTCCGCTTTCTGATGTTCAGAAATAATTGTTCCGCAAACTTAAGTGATGACAAAGCAAGTTGTAGCGATGATTTATACTCGTACTTTTAGCAACATAATCTTTTTGGTGGCTTCATTTAAATCAACAGCAACAAACTATACATCCAAAAAATGAATTTGAAGCCCTAGTTAGCGTAAGGATGCAAGAAATAACGAAATAAAAACAAAACAAACTAAAAACAAGATAAAAAATATAGAACAAAACGGAGACGTTGTTTTGTTGTACGATGGCAATAATCACCCTGTGCGCATTGTCGGGGTTAAAGAACAATGGAGTTAATTAAAGATAAACTTTAAACGATAACTCCAGCATTCAAAATTGATGAAGGGCACCAAACCCTCAAATTATAGTGATCTGCCCATTTTTGATAATGGAGTATTAGTTTACTCCCTGATCTTTAGTTTTTGCCTGTATTCCATTGTTGGTTGATTGAAGGGCCATGCTGGTTGTTTTATTGCATTATGAGGAGCTACACTTCTGACATCCGTTTCACTTTTATCACGGAACCAAAAACGTTTCTGCCCAGAAAAAAATCTACTTTCTGCGCTCCATCCTCCACTTCTTCAACGTAGCTCTGTTGTAATAGAACAATAGTCATGAATTTTACTGTTAAAATGAATATACAAATCAACTTTTGCTCATGAATGTTACGACGCAAAAGACAGTTGAAGAATCAGTATTTGATAGCTCGTCATCGAGTTGATGTTAGAAAATTTTTAGGACACGCTTTTCATACTGGTACCGATTGCACATGAAAACGAGATAAAATAAAACAAATCGATTTCACATCAAAATTTTTATAATTCATCTTACCGAAAACTTTTTGTAATCGACTGAATCTATGTCGGCAAAACTTAAAATATAGTTTCATTCTTTTCAATTCTTATTCTGCCATAATCAAGGCGAAAATGGGGACTCGTCATATTCTGGAATGAGGATCAAGCCCCATTTTATAGATTTTATCGCAGTGAAAAGCTTTCACTGTAGTTTAAAACCAATGCCTCAGCTGAACGTTCTCAAGGTTGCAGCATTAGTTTTTTGCTTTTTCACATACGATTTCTTTCACTTAGTTTTAAAGAAAGTATTTAAGGTTTTTGTTTAAAAAAGTTTACTTTACCATTAAAATAAAATGTCACTGGGTTATACATGAAATACTTCACTCCTTTTACGTGATCGGGCTATGAAATAAATTCAAAAATCAATGAATTTTATTAACTCATTAATTTCAAACTTCAATTTATTTCTTTTTGCACACCTTCATTTTAGCACTTTAATTAAATACCAAAACCGTGCTTTCCGGGGCTTCGTATCGTTAGCAATTAACAACAACCTTTCGTTATTTCATCTTCAATCTGGCATGCCCCCTGATGTCAGACTGCATGCATCATGCCATACTTAATACACAAATATAGGTGCTGTAAGTGGAGTGCTTTGCACCTTTTGACTTAAAAACGTTTAGCTTTTGGTTCTTTTTTGCGTCTTGGCGACTTTGTGTATTTTTTGTTTAGGTCAGTCGTGCAAGTGGTGTATAATTATGTGCAAATAGACCTTTTACGATTCACGATTAAAACACTTTTCAAAGTGCTATGACATCATAAGACATTTTGTTATCGTTATTGATAAGTGGTTATGTTGTACATGAATCATCGTTTCGAAAACTTGCAATATCATACAATAGTTTTTATTGCTACTTAAATCTAAATTACAGTGCTACTCAATGCACTCTCTTTAGAAATCAGTAAATTTTTGGCAGAGGGTGGCTGTTCTTAAATTTTTACGTATTTTTAACCTCATTTGTGTGTAACTTTTTTCGAGAATTTTTTTTGCTTGGTCAAAAGTTGCCTCTTGTTCAGTGGCGTTGCTAGGAGGGGGGGAGGTGTGGCCCGCCCCGGGTGTTACTATTTCATGATGTGAAACCATAATCCGGCCGAAAACTTCACTAACCTGTGGTGAAGACCTTTTTTTTGGTCTCCCCGTCCGCTTTTGGATATAATTTTTACCTAAGTTGGTCACGGCTGCAGAAGCGTCACATGATAAAAGGTGACACCACAATACCCCACTCCGGGTGTTACGGAAAAATACCGCCCCGGGTGCGACCATTCTTAGCAACGCCTCTGCTTTTGTTATACTGTAGGCAATAATCACTGCTACACAAAATCAACAACGGCTGTTTAGAAAAGGCCAAAAAACTGTTTACTTACAAACGTATTGTACTAGCCATTGTTTTTAATTATTTTTTTTCTTGCTGATGCTGGCATTGTTTTTAATTTGCTTTGAGCAAAACTGAGCCTCGTGTTTTTACAGAATTGTTTTTATGAAAAAGTGTATAAGACAGTATTTGGAACCGCATGTATGCATTGTACAATTTATTTTATTTTTTTGACGGCGAAAGATATCATAAGGCTCTGGAAGTCGCTGTGCTAATACAGGCCAGTGAATCAGTTGTCAAAAATAATAATCAAGGAAACAATAGAAGACAACAAAAACAAGTAAAACAGAACTCAGGCACACATAAACTGCAATCATACTTCTGTAGATGTTTATTTTTCAGAGAAAATACTACGAAACTTCTGCGCATTCGTCTTTACCAGTATCTCTCGTCCATGTTTTAATATTGGCCTAGTTTCTTCCACATGATCATTTTTTGTCTGGCAAACGTTAACAAAATCACTAACGACTCATTGGCGTCAGCAAGGGGCGGCAGGGGGGGCCATGCACCCCCAGCATTTCACACACTTTCTCCTAAACCTCCCAAATTTCAAAAATTCTTCCATTTTTAGTAGTTAATACTGGATCTATTCTTATTGTCCCACTTTGAAAAAGTTTCTGCCGATGCTCTTGTTACGACTATTAAATAAATTTGGTTTTGTTGTTCCGACTTGTAACATAAGAGATCGTAAATTAAACAAAGACTCGTAAACGGTTCTTTGGTAACTTTTTACCATTACTGTAAACTGTAAATTTATTTTGTTCGAATGGTGTTCGTGCTCATAGGTGTAGTCAGGAATTTGGTTGGGAGGGGCCCAAAGCACAAATCACCAGCAATGACGTCATCAAAAATTTTCAAAAGAGGAACTTTTTATAAGACAAAGATATCTTAGAATGGAAGTTCAGAAGCCGTGGCCTGGTTTGGCACTTAACCTGGATTTTGCTAAAGGAAGATAGCTTAAAAATTAGTAAAAAGTTCAAATGTGTAATCTGGGAAACGTGTTGAAAAAACTAGTGCAACTCGAGCGCATCACAGACGGGGGTCTGAGGGCGTATTCCCAGTCGCCAGAGGCTATGGGGGTCTGGGGGCGAAGCCCCCAGCCGCTAGGCGACTTTTTATATAATTTTTTGAAAAAAAAAGCTATTTTACTGCCGTTAGATCACATTTCAAACGTGTTTAGAACCATTTGAAAAAACTAGATTTTTATAAAATTAATTGGTTTTTTTGAAAAAAGGCTAGGCGACTTCTTATATAATTTTTTGGAAAAAAAAAGCTATTTTAATGCCATTAGATCACATTTCAAACGTGTTTAGAGTCATTTGGAAAAACTAGATTTTTAACATTTGAAAGCCAGTTGGAAAAAATTAAATTCTTCAATCTTTTTTTTACTTGCAATTTAGGTCCAAATCACGTTTGAAATCTTGCATTTGGGTGTTAAATTTTCAAAGTGATTTGGCTCAAGTAAGAGGAAGTAAGGTGTACTGCCTCCTGCAATATTTTAGCAGTAAATAATAATCAACTCGAAGAATTTCCTTAAGAGATTTTTGTTTTGTCATGAAATTAACCGGTTATAGGATTACATATACGGCCAGGGGCTCCAGGTTTTCTCAATTAAAATTCAATAATTTGTTCAATGAGCATTTCCCTTCAGAAATTTAAACGGGTCGAGTAGTTTAGGTTCGAACCCGGTTTGAAGCTGAAAATATAAGCCCGAGCCCGGCCCGAACCCGAAAACTAATTTGAAGCCGAAATCATGCCCGAAAAAAACGAAAGTTACATCTGAAAAATTAAGCAATGTTGCCAAGTTATTTTGATTATATTTTTGTGCACCTAAGACAAAAAGTACGTCTCTGGCCCAAATTAAGCCCGAAATTCTTGTCAGCTTTAGGCTTGAACCCGACACGAAAAGCCCGGCCCGACTTACAACTCTGTTTCCCCTAGCTAATTTTTTTTTCAAAAGTATTTTTTCGCGTAAAAACTGACGAGGTGGGGCTGATTGTTATTGAAAAATGGTGCAATAGATGGTAACACGTACTGACCATGTTATTGCCCTGGCCGGATTTACATTTGCAGGTCCCCAGGTACTTTTCAGAGATTATCGCAACATCTTCCTGCCAAATGTAGGTGAAGACCAAAAAATATTTACTATCTGAACGCGGGCCCCCTGGCACCGTACGATGTGGTAAATCCGGCCCTAGTGTATTACGTTCATAAAAAGGTTTAAAGAGGGCCATAGGTAGCAACTTTTACGACAAAAACCTTTAATTTCACCCGGGTTATACATCTAAATTGGTTGGCAAGAATTGAATTGAAGGGCCCGGGCCCCTGGTTGTCAATATTATTGTTAATTATTGTTGTATGCGTGTACTGTTGTACGCGAAGATGATTAAAGAAAATAAAACTGAAAAAACAAAGGCTTTTTTATAGCATTTTTAGCATTGGTGGCATTTCGATTGGGGGCCCCCTGGGCCCCCCCTCGCTACGCCTATGTTCGTACTGTTGTTCTTGTTTTTATGTTGATTTTGTTCGCATCCAATTTTTCAATAGAATAATTATGAAGTATAGTTTACAATATGCCTACTGTAAACTATAAAGTACTATACATAATTATTTAATTCAAAATAGCGAAATAAATCCAAGTCTGAGTTCAATCTGTTTTTATATTGTAATAAACGCTTTGCAAAAAAACATTGTCACTCTATCGCCAGCTACTTTTCCATGCGTGGGATTTTGTATTTGCATAGCTCCTTGTTGCTATAAGGGTTACCGTACCTGTCCCAACAACTTCACTAAACAAAACTATTGTGTAGCTATTTAGAAGCCACGAATTGGAATCTGTCTAGGATAATTTGGAATTCTGGAACAGAATAGACTTTTAACGTACCATTTAAGAATTTAGAATAGAGGTTTAGAAAGGCGAAATTCTTACGAATTGTGCTATATTTAAAATGCGACAATTTGTTTTGCCTTTTGCTGTGTCAAAAGTTATCTATGGATTATACCATGGCTAAAACAATGGAATGCGTTAAGGAGCCTTTTCCTAAACATGTTGTTCGTAATTTTTGTTACAAGATGCTTAGAATTGAACCTTTCCGTGACATCGAAATATTTTTCCTTTTTCAAATTTCAAGTTAATGACGATGTCCCGAAAAGACTGTTGGATCAAAAATCTAATTTAAGGTACAGCTTAATTCGAGCGGAACTTTTTGTACAGTACCATAGCTTAGCTCCCACTTGCAGCACCATTGGATTAAGAGTTAAATTGCATATTTATTACCGGTATTTGATTATAATTATTAAACGTTTTTGACCTGCTTAGAGTCTAAAATACAATGTTAAAATTTTCAAATTTACGCTTTGCAAATAAGTTACTACACAGAGCGGTGGCGATTGCACAGTTGGTTGAGTGTAGGGTAGGTGATTAAAAAGTTGCTCTCTTCTGGTTCGATTCCTATAGTATGGCGTTTGTTGATTGAGCATCGGGTTGCTTATTTTGCAAGAAACGTTGCCAAATCTTTTTTCTAATGTCACGAAATTTCAAAACGCAGGGTTGTCAATGGTACGGAGTCAAACGGATTAAATTTATTTTCACGGATAAGGAAAATAGTAAAATAAGGTTTGGGGCACCTCTTTAGTGTCTTAAGTAGTTCTCATTTTATCAATAAAACCGATCGCGAGCACAATCTACTCATTGCGGTGTCCAACAGCCTTGCGAAAGACTTGCAACAGAGCTCAAAAACAGCACGTACGGTGTTCTGCGTTAACAAGTAAGCTATAATTGCTAACATGAGGTAAGGGTAGGTGACTACGACGAAATGATTAGAATTTAGAAATACAAATCCCAATTCATTCTGATTCCTAAAAATCATGGAAATTCTTGCCGAAATATTTTCCTGGTGGCCAGTAGCGTAGCCAGGGGAAGTGGGGGGCTCGAGCTTCCCCCCCCCATTGGCTTGTGAAGTAGGCAAAATCGCACGTTTTTGGTGCTTTTGAGGCCGATTTTTGGTGAAAAATGGAAAACAGCCCCCCCCTCCCAACGGAAAGTGAGTGCCGAAGTTGTGAAGTACATGTCGTGATTCGGCCTGAAAAAGCGTTAGAATTTCCGATTTTGGCCGGAAAATCAGTCTCAATTTCGGTAAAGACCTGTTTTTTTTTTTTGGAGACCACCTGTTTTTGGGCTGAAAAAACGTTTGAATTTCCGAGCTTTCCGAGAAATTCCGTCTCAATTTTTGGACATACCCTGTGATTCGGATTCAAGAGCGATGAAAATTTGGGTCAAGGTCGTTTGCACTTCTCTTACCCTTTCAAAACGGCCCCCCCCCCCCCCCCCCTTTTCCAAATCCTGGCTACGCGCATACTGGTGGCACCGGTCTATGGAGTTACGGACAACTCTAATTCACAAAAAAAAAATTAAGCAATAAATATTACGGTATTCTTTTTGATTGGTCTATTGCAGGCATACAGCCATGATTTTACTAAGAAGCCTTGAACCAAAAGTTTAATAAGTTTTGTCTGAAAGATGTCTCATTTAGGCAGCATATCGAGCAAACTGGTGCATCTCAAGAGTATCACAGACTGTGATCTGCCGGCACTGCCCCTACTCCTTAGCCACATGAAGCTATAATGATTTTGTACTTTTTCGGAAAAAAATAGCCATTCTACCGCCATTTGAATCACATATTGCCCGTTATTTAAGTAACTGAAAAGAATTAAAATGGTAAAATTTGAAATGATTAAACTGCCATTTGAAATAATACAAAATTTGAAATGATTAAACTGCCATTTGAAATAATACAAAATTTTCTGTTATCTACTGTATGGGCACAGGTTTTCGAATGGGCTTTATTGCGGTTTGGTGCTGGATTCTTGCTTGGCGCTTCCAAATTTGATAGACTAGACTAATTTTTCATTTATTTTGAGAAAGGCTATATAATTCTGTTAATATTAACTTAGTCTAATTTGTAAACTAATTCAGGAAAACTCGAAAGATTGATGATCTTAGTTTTGGTTCAACGATGTTAAAAAAAAAAATTGGGCAGTGTCCCCCGTTCGCCAGATTAGTGACTTAGAGAGTGCCGTCCGCAAAGTTTTGAATCACCGAAATAATGGAACGCCTGCTTTTCCACCAATTTTTTATCAGGTTGGTGGTTCTGCATGGAAGTTGATGGTTGATTGCGCGTTCGCCACCAATTAGATTAACAGTGCCAAGTATCAGTTATTCTGAAAGCCTTGGTGATCTGCAAGATGGTTCTTTGCAGAGCTGGAGTCTCGTCCAAAATTTTCGGGACCGAGACGAGACATTGACGTTGCGAGACCGAGACGAGACACGAGACTTTTGAAACCAAACGTTACAATATTTTGCAAATATTTTTTACACTAAATTTTGGACATTCGGTGAACTTCCCAACACATTGCTGTATAGATTTCAAGGCATTTCGCTATTACATTAGGAACAAGCTAATTAAAAAAGTTATACTACTGAAAAGATATACATTTGTTTTTAATTAAAAAGCTTTTTGGCGTCGCTTATGGTTTTTAAGATTTAATACTATCATGATCATCAAAAAATTTTGTTAACTAAATGTGCGAGTTACAAACTGGAAGTAAGAATATTTATGTAGAACTTAGAATAATATTTCAGTCCTAACTGTTCCGCTGTAATATTTACAGCACAAATGTTGTCAAATTAATTGTTATAACCCACACCTTTATCGCCCCAAGGTATGATACTATAGGAGTACCATTACTTTGGTCTTTTCGCACAAATGTTGTCCTGATGATTCTTTCAGAGAATTGTGATTCTTGTTTAGAAAAGCTTAATTCTGTGAAGAGCGCTAGCTTACTTCCTATCATTTCTCCAAGTTCAGTTTATGTTTGTTGATTTGAAAATTCCGATTTGATTTGTTTGTGATGAAAAGAATTTTGATAGCAACTATAGCAAAATTCAAACGTCAAACCGCTTTTGAGGTCTTCTTGTTTAGAATGCGAAATACTTCGTGTTACTTCGGATGTAGAATGCGAATGCACTCGGCGCAGCCTATCTCACTGCTTGATTCCTTTTTCACATAGTCATGGAGATAACTTCGGTATTCTTCCGGACACAGAATAAGCCAAAGAGTAAAACCGGTACAAGAAAAGCAGCAGCCGTCTTTTCAAAACGCAAAAAACTTGCAGTTGTACCACTAGCATTAGAATAAAAAATACGAAATTTATTGATAATAACATTTGTCTAAACCAGTGGTAGTGCAATGTTTTGTATCTCAGACGCTCTCTACCCCTAGTCCATATTATTGTGAATCAAAATAACCCCTTTTAGGGTTTTACAATACATTAGCTCTGTAAAAAAAATTTTTTTTCGATATATTCAATCCCCATGGGCTATTAAGGTATAACTTTAAGAACCCTTGAGTAGTTATGTATATGGCGTGTTCGGTGCACAGAGGTCACGTGACTGCACTGTAACCGTCCTTGTGTCTCAAATTAAGAGAGGTCACGTGACTGCACTGTCTCAATAAAAATCATTCAGTGCAAAGCAGGTCACCTGAATCTCAAAAATGCACTGGAAACAAAATGACTTAAAATGCACTGAAACCGTCCTTGTGTTTCAAATTTTTTTTTAAATCGTGGTTCTCAGTCCCCCCTCCCGATGTTAGTAGGAGGTATTAAACTCGCAATTGAGCGCTTGTCACATGTAACCACCTTGTGCTCATAATTGCGCTTCAGTCGTGTTTAAATCTTTTCAATAATTAGTTTGATTTTGTCATTTTCTATAGGTTTCACTTTAATTGTAAAGCCATTGCTATCAAATATTTTCACTTTGGGTTTACCGTACGCCTTTTGTATTCTTTCAATGTCTTCTTTTGATAGAACATCACTTGATACTTTTGACCACTCGTGTTTATAAGTAGGATACATGATAGAATCTGTACTTTGTGAATGGGTTAAACCTAAACAATGACCTATTTCATGAATAGCTACTACAAATAAGTTGTGTTTGGGAGGTGTGGCTGTCAACAAACACTGCATTAGCATTTTATTCATTTCAATAATCACTTTTATTTTGTTTATTTATTTATTTATTTATTTATTTATTTGTGTCAAGCGCAAAAGCGCTCATAGAAAACGAAAAAAAAAAAAAGAAACACACACACAAAAAAAAGTTTACAGTCATGCATTAATAATTCTAAAGCGCCGGAGAAGAACAGTAAGCTTCTCCCAAACCATTTACACTAAGCAAATCTATAAAGCGAGCAACATATTTCGAACAACGAAATCTGCAAGAGTGAAGTAATGAGTGAACAAACACATTGGTAGACCTGTGGCAACGATTCATAAAACGAAATAAAAGTTTGCGAACAAGGGCATCAAAAGTATCAACATTAGCCTCCACTTGAATCATTGTAAAACACTCGAAGACGTCTATAGCTCTCATGGATATAACAACACCACAGCTGACTAGCATACAATACACAACAATGAGCCCGAAATAACATATTTTTGATATCAGTTAATAATCACAATTATGGTGTATTTGACCAGTATTCTCGAATGTTAGGACAAGCATCCAACATAGCTTTTATATCACTTTTTAGGTTACAGACTTCCGAAAATGAAAGAGTCAGAAATTGAAATCGTGGTAAATTACCGATCAAATCAGCAATTTCTCTCTTCTTTCTGACACTTCGATCACCAATATTGATGTTTTCTTCCACCCATGCTTTCCATGTTTTGTAAATATAGCCTTTTGCTCTTTCTTCTCGCCATAATGCGTGGAGAATGTTCAAAGCTTTTCCGCAACGAACATGAAAGCAAAGAGACTGCTTGTTTACGTTCTTTTCAAGTTGAACACATTTTGTTAAATATTCAGTCAACGAATTGATCGTCTTTTCTTCCGGTTCAATAAGCCCTGGTTGAAAATCTGCAGTGGAAAGATTTTGAACTAAATATTCATGCAACTTTTCGCCAACAAGTCTCTCTTTTTTTTTATAAGGAATCGGCAACTTGCTTGAAGGTTTGTTTGGTTCAATATTTAATGGTCCATTTATCTCCAACTCATCTAGGTAATTTAACATGTCTTCATGATACTTTTTATGCTCTCTGATGATTTGCAATTCACTTTCATTCCAATAGTTGTTAATCATTTTATCGCAGCTGCTCCACACTCTTCTAATCAACCTGTTGCAACCAACGTAAACGTCTAAATGTTCTTTCTCTTTCATACAAACAGCTTATTAAGCTTGTCTGTGACGTAATCACGTATTTAGTTAAAGTACGCGTTTTTTCCATTATAACAATCAAGATGCGAT
This sequence comes from Trididemnum nubilum, assembly GCA_963965965.1. Taxonomy (NCBI): domain Eukaryota; kingdom Metazoa; phylum Chordata; class Ascidiacea; order Aplousobranchia; family Didemnidae; genus Trididemnum; species Trididemnum nubilum. The sequence goes on along the minus strand of OZ014479.1, from coordinate 32,637,304 downwards.
GGTCGAGTGGGTAAAGCCGTCTAAATGTCCTTTCTCTTTCATACGTAAACGTCTAAATGTCCTTTCTCTTTCATACAAACAGCTTATTAACCTTGTCTGAGACGTAATCACGTATTTAGTTAAAGTACGCGTTTTTTCCATTATAACAATCAAGACGCGATGGTCGAGTGGGTAAAGCCGTCGCTTAACTTTTACAGTAACGAACAGGTTCGAATCCCAGTGAAGTCAAAGAACATTCTGGAATGCCGCGGAATTACGTCACTCGAACATTCTGGAATGCCGCGAAAGAACATTCTGGAATGCCGCGAAATTACGTCACTCAAGAAAAGAACATTCTCGAATGCCGCGGAACCACCAGTTCCGCGAAATTACGTCACTCAAGAGAAGAACATTCTAGAATGCCGCGGAACCACCAGTTCCGCGAAATTACGTCACTCAAGAAACAGAAGACCAGGTTCGAATCCCAGTGAAGTCGGAGAAAATCCAAAATAGCAGGTTCGATTCTCAGTGAAGTTAAAGAAACAGAAGATCAGGTTCGAATCCCAGTGAAGTCAAAGAAAATGCTTGATTAACAAGTTAAACGTAGCTTATCTTTTTGTTTGTCGAAATTTTTACAATAATTTCATTTGAACTTCTAAGCTTTAAATTCATTAATCTGTTGTCATAACGTATTTTGTTAATGTGTTTTATTTTTTCACCATTTTTTAATAGCCCATGATGACATTCCCATATAAAATTATGAACCAAGATTCTATCCCAGTAATCTTCAACAGTGATTTCATAATAACCTCTTTCATTTATGCTTCCAAATGTTGGTTCTCTAGCAACAACATGAACAACGCATCCATCAATGCTCCCAGCGTATGCTTTGTGTGTTGGATGAAAATAAAACTCACGATTTTCAATGACTAATTTATCATTCATTTTTATTTAACTACAGACAAAATTTTCTTAAGCATAAAAATTACTTAAAGATTATATTTCTATTATAATAAAAATGAACCAATCAAATATTTTAGATCAGGCGGTTCCAGATATTGGAGTTTCTACTTTAAAACCGTCACCCTTTAGAAATTTTCCCCCAACCTTAAAGAAAATAGCTCTTAATGCAGCTGGTAAAGTTCAAAAGCGTATAAATGATTTTGCCGATTGGCTGATGGCTTACATACCACCAACTATTAAAGCAAGTGCTTCAGCAGCATTTCAAAAAATTTTAAATCTTTTTCCTAAACGAGTAATTAAAGTGCAGTTACTCAAAACTGCTCTGAAAAACTATACTAAATCTTATGATGTAGATATTGTTGATTTTAACCCATTGAAACAATTGAATGAAACACAAAAAGTCGTACAAGATAAATTACGGTTAGACCTGGTTAAAATGAAAGGATTGAAAGCAACAATCACTCTTAAAATTACCTTTGAAAAACAAACAGAAGACACAGCAGTAACCAAGACGGCTTTTTTTAACAGCAGAGCAATTGTCATCTTAAATAAAGATGATGTAAGTGAAACATTACAAAATGCATCTAATCAAATAACAAATAAAATTGGAAATTGGCTTAGTGAAGGTTCTGGATGGTCTATATTTTCTGTCGATGGGCACTTCGTTAACTTAGTTCAATATACCCCTCTTCATGGATCAACTTTTATTGCATTACCGGAAGAACTTCGAAATGCTAAGAAAGGATTAATTAACATCAAAAACAAAGACAACGAATGCTTTAGATGGTGTCATTTAGCTAAAGTATACAGTGAGAAAGTAAAAAGCAATCGTGAAAGAATAAGTCATTACAAAAAATATGTAGACACACTAAATTATGACGGTATAGAGTTTCCAGTTTCTATCAAGCAAATACCAAAAATTGAAGAACAAAATAACATCAGCATTAATGTTATTGGTTATGAAAACAAGCAACGCTTTCCTTTATTTGTGTCTAAAAAGGTGTTTGAAACAACTCTCGATTTATTATTGATAATGGAAGACGAAAAGCAACATTATGTTTGGATAAAAGACTTAAATAGATTTATGCATAATCAAAGCAAGCACCAACACAGAAAACATTTCTGCAGATATTGTCTTCAATGTTTTAGCAGCGAGGAAATTCTACACAAACACACACCAAACTGCGTAATAATAAATGGAAAGCAAGCAATACAAATGCCCAAAAAAGGTAGCTCGGTGAAGTTTAATAACTTTCATAAACAACTACCAGTTCCCTTTGTTATATATGCTGATTTTGAAGCAATAACTCAAAAGATTGACAGCTGTCAGCCAAATGATGAAAAGTCCTACACAGAAAGATACCAAAAACACATCGATTGCGGCTATTCCTACAAGCTAGTTTGTTGCTATGACGATAAATTCAGTAGACCAATTCAACTGTATAGAGGTAAAAACGCTGTTTATAAATTTTTGGAAGCTATGTTGGAAGAAGTTGACTATTGTGAAAAAACGAAAAATGAACATTTCAATCAACCTATGGATTTAACGAACAAAGATGAAGAAAACTTTCAAGCAGCTACAAAATGCCACATTTGTAAAAAAGGCTTTTCTGGGAAGACAAAAGGGTTAGAGATCATTGTCACGTTACAGGAAAATACAGAGGGGCGGCACATAATGAATGTAATAGAAACTTCAGACTTACTCATAAGATACCAGTAATCTTTCATAATTTAAGGGGTTATGATTCACATTTTATTATGCAAGAAATAGGAAAGTTTGAGAAGGATATTAAAGTAATTCCAAACAATCTAGAAAAATACATGGCTTTTTTCTTAGGCAAATATTTAAAATTTATCGATAGCTTCCAATTCATGAGTAGCTCATTAGAAACTCTGGTTAAGAACGTTCCACTTTCTGACCTAAAACACACATCACAAGAATTTCAGGATGAAAAACTAGAACTAATGAAAAGAAAAGGAGTTTATCCTTACGATTATATGAACAGCTTTGATAAGTTTGACGACAGAAACCTCCCATCAAAAAAGGAATTCTATAGTCTTTTAACCGATGAAGATGTAAGCGATGAGGATTACAAGCATGTGCAGAATGTGTGGACTACTTTCAAGTTGGAATCCATGGGACAATACCACGACTTGTACCTTAAGTCAGATGTTTTGCTGTTAGCAGATGTATTTGAGAAATTTCGAATGACTTGTCTTCAATATTACGAATTAGACCCTTGCCATTATTTTACTTCTCCCGGTTTATCATGGGATGCAATGCTTAAAATGACTGAAATAAAACTGGAATTAATGACAGATATTGACAAATTTCTTTTCATTGAAAAAGGTGTGAGAGGGGGAGTTTCATACATTTCTAAAAGATATGCTAAAGCTAACAACAAATACATGAATAATTACGATTCAAAGCAGCCATCAAATTATATTACATATCTTGATGCAAACAATTTATATGGATGGGCAATGAGCCAAAATTTACCAACGGGTGGTTTTAAATGGCTATCAGAAAAAGAAATTGATTTAGCAAATTTACCTAAAGGAAAAGGACTAATACTAGAAGTTGACCTGGACTATCCTGAACACCTTCATGATAGTCATAATGACTATCCACTAGCTCCAGAAAAAATGGAAATTAAACATCACCTCCTGTCAGACTACTGTAAACAATTACAAACTCAGTTTAATATAAAAGTTGAAGGAGTTAAAAAATTAATACCTAATTTAAAGCCAAAAAAGAGTTATGTTCTTTATTACAAAAACTTAAAGCAGTATATTGAATTAGGTTTAAAAGTTACAAAAGTACATCGGGTATTAGAATTTAACGAATCACCTTGGTTAAAAAAGTATATTGATTTCAATACAGAAAAGCGAAAAACCGCCAAGTCTGACTTTGAGAAAGATTTTTTTAAACTTATGAACAACTCAGTGTTTGGAAAAACAATTGAAAATCTTCGTAAACGTGTCAATGTCACTCTGATCAACGAACCAGAAAAACTATTAAAGCATTGTGCAAAACCAACCTACGTTAGCAGCAAAATATTTAATGAAAATCTTGTTGCAGTTCATAAAATCAAAGAATCTTTAATTCTAAACCGCCCCGCGTATGTAGGAATGTGTATTCTCGATATTTCAAAAACGTTGATGTATGATTTTCATTATAATTACATTAGAGAGAAATATGGCAAGAATGCAAAACTCTTATTTACAGATACAGATTCAGTAACATATGATATAAAAACAGAAGACGTATACAAAGATTTTTGGGCTGACAAAGACAAATTCGACTTCAGTGGTTACAAAGAAACCTCAGACTTTTATGACCTAAAAAACAAGAAAGTAATTGGAAAGATGAAAGATGAAACCGCAGGTGTGCCAATAGTAGAATTTGTTGGACTTAGATCTAAAATGTACAGCTACGTCACAAATGATGAAAAAGGTTGCAAAACTGCAAAAGGAATTTAAAAAAATGTAGTGAGGAATCTGTTAAAGCACGAAGATTACAAAAACACGCTCTTCAATAATCGTCAAATGTTTCATAAAATGAAATCAATTAGAAGTGAAAACCACAAAATTTATTCTGTTGAAATCAACAAGAAGTCTCTTTCGTGTTTTGATGATAAACGATATATTCTTTCTAATGGAATTGATAGTTTTGCATATGGTCATTATTAATTTAAAAAAATATATGCTATTATAAAAAAAAGATGGATGAAAATTGTTGTGAAAATCCTGACATAAAAATTATAAATGGAAATAGAACTTGTATTAACTGTGGTGCAGTTCATCACCCATATTTTGTAAATGACTGGATTGATTATAATCCACGTAATGTTGTCTTACGTAAATCAGTTTACAGTAGAACTGCTTATGTTAAAAGTAAAATAGAGCAACTTAGATTGTCTCCTAATGAAACACGAGCATTCATGGACGTTTGGGTAATTGTGGAAAGTAGATTAAAAATTATCACTAGCAAAAGGTTTCCTAAGTTAGAATTTTTTATTAGCAAAATTTTAGAAAATTTAGACATTCCCAAACAACCTTCATACAAAATTAGTGATGCATTAAGTAAAAAATATGAAATCATGTGGAAACAAATCGTTTAGCATGTAATTTTTCATAGCTTTCAGAAATTGGTGGACATATATCAGCAACTTGGTCATCAACCATAGCAAGTTCTCTTTCGAAAAACTCGTCAATATCACCAGATCTTAAAAACAATTTTAACTTGTTGAGTAATTTCTGATACGATTGATAAGCATATCTACAAGACTCAGTTTTTTTGGAAAAATTTTTCTGCGTCGTTATTGTCTGTAAAAGAACGCCTGTACCACTAACAGACGCCAAGAAAATCGGATTTAATGTAACAGAACCAACCACGGCCCCAGTTGTAGTAAAAATAACAGATGACAGCTTTAGAGCTAAGTCCATTCTTTTAAATTTTTTAAACATTTTCTTATAACACCAATACTGTTTGTGATAAGTGTGATACAGTTTTGTCAATTCATTCACTTGTTCTTGAGTCAATTTTCTACTAATGTGGTTAAAGTCCATTGTTTATTTTACGATATACAATTACGCTTCTGGTTGATCACCCACTTCAAGCTGTTTAACTTTAATTACAACGCTGCTCATATTCATTGATACCGAAGAATTTGAAGAAACATAGTTGTATTGTATGCGAAACACATCTCGAGAAGGATTAGGAAAAACAATGCAGTTTAAATTAAAACAATCGAATGGGGGTGTTACTGTTGTTTTACATATTTTATCTGTTTCTCCTTGACTAACACGAATTATATCAATATGTAATTTGTCTTCATCGTCATAACTGGTAACTTTCACAAGTCCGCTTACGCTTATTTCGATGTAACTGCTGGTTACCTCATCTCTCAAATGAATACTATCGGATTGCAAAGACAGAAAATCGTTCCCAGCGACAAGAGGTGCACTCACGAAATGTAAATTGTGATCTGTATTTGTACGAACTGAATGAATAGCACTTGATGGAATTGGCCTCGAATCAGGTGTCGAAGAAGCACCCAAAAATATTTGAAATTTTGGACGATATATATTTCGTTTAAAATAACGTTTATTTATTGCACTGGTAGGTTCGGAAGGTCTACCTACGTTGAAAATGGTATGATTTTTCATATCTAAGTTTCGTGAAATGGTTACATTATCGTCTTCGGTTTGAATGTGTTGTGTTAGTTGGTCAACATAATTTTTGTTTGCTGCTTCACCTGGTGCTGTGGGATCTCGTAAATTTGTGATAGTGTGTAATCCTTGTAAGTTAATATTATCTCTCACATTTGTAACTAAATTTTCAACAAATTGTTTAGTTGCCGCATCAGAAGGTAGAATGGGATCAACAAGTCCTTTTAGAATCAATGATTCACCTAATTCAATTGATGCGTTGTTAGGTGGAATATTTTCTATACGAAAGACCCTGTTTGGTAAACGACCAAGTACTTCCACACCATATATTTGAGACCTCTGAATTTGAATTTGAGAGGGCGATACAACATATTGATCATCGTTGCTTATACCTAAAGTAGCCAACCTCGAACCAAACTCAGAGCTTTCGGCAAAGTGGACAATGTTGCTAATTGCATTATCCAAGAATCCTTTATTTACACTATCTGATTCTGTTACAGGATTGGCTAAGTTTGTAATTTTGTGGTTGTTTAAGTTTAAATCACCATACATTATATCTCCTGACTTGGAAACTTTGTGTTCAATACCTACAACCTTAACAGTACTTGAAGATTGACTTCCACTTGTTCCAAATTTTGAAATATTCATTTTGTCCTTCTTTATTATAAATGAATATAATAAACTTTGATAAATATTTAAGTGGGGACAACAAGCAAATCAAACATCATTATCTTCTACCAGATTGCCATTACATGATAGTAGGATCGACAGGATCAGGAAAAACAAATTTGCTTTTAAACATGGTTCTCAAGTGGATGAATTACGACCTTTGTTGTGTTTATACTGTTAATCCTGAGCAAGATAAGTATCGATTTTTAAAAGAGCAAGGTATTGAAGTGCTAAGCCCTGAAGACTTGCCTCCAGTAGAAGAGCTTGACCCTCAACAGAAAGTAATAGTTTTTGACGACATTAAGCTAGACAATATGAAAAAACTGATGGAATACTTTTCTTTATCTAGAAACAGAAATTGCAACTGTATTTACCTCACCCAGTCATACTTCAACACTCCGAAGTACATAAGAAGAAACACTAACTGTTTTGTTTTTTTCGGGAACTTAGACAACAAAGATATCAGACACATTACTGACGATCATGCTAAAGGTATAACAAAAGAAGAAATGGAGTCGATTTACCGTGAAGCAACCAAAGATCCTTACAATTTTATGGTGCTGGACAAAACAGCCAAACACCTACCCCTTCGTTACAGAAAATGCTTTGACCATTTTTGGGCTTAAGCTTTATATGCTATATAGTAAACATGCCATTTGTAAATGAAGAAGAGTTGAAAAACAGAAATAAACTTGTAAAGGATTATATTAATAACCGAAAGCGTTTGAAACAAAAGCTGCAAAAAGAAATTGTAGCCAAACAACAACTGCAAAAGTCTGCCTCTGAAATATTTCGTCCCATTACTAAAACGTTTGAAGAAACTCAGAAAAAAACTGATAAAAGGCAAGACCAACTAATTCAACACATACAGCAACAGCTTGCCATTGAAGATAAACCTCGATCAATTTATACTGTGCATTTTGAGAGTGCTTTCGATAACGAAGAAAAAGAATTGCTTACACAAAACAATTTTGAGACTGATATTGTGGAGCTTGTAAAACGCGGGCCAGATTACATAAACGCATTGAAAGACAGAGCTAGATTAATCAATCAAAGATTAGGTGGTTTACGAAGAAGACGCGATGCTGATACAGAAGTGATTGATAAGCAAATAAAAACTTTTAAAAAGTACAGAGAAAAATTAAATAAATTATTAGGAGGAATGGAACTTACCTTTGGAAAAGGGCTTAAAGATCCCAACAAACTTTGTGAAAGACTTAATTTACTAGTAGCAGCCAAACAAGCCGGCAATAATAACAAACGTTTGGATCAAGAAATTGCAAACATTTTGAAAAAACTAAAATTAAACAAATGCATTTCACACTGCGACCACCAAAAATTATTTGACAATATATTAAAATGACATCAATACCACTTTTCTTTGACTCTAGGAAAGGACAAGGAAAATCAGAAGATTTTATAACTAGCTTTAATCCACCGTTGCAACTAGACATTAAAAAAAGTTACGAGATGTCCTTAATCAATGCTCAAATATGGTACTCTTGGCATAACATAACGAGCAGCAATAATAAATTTTTTTATTCACCAGATGGAGTAGCTGCACGACTATTATCGATTCCTCCAGGGAGCTATAATATTGAAGATCTCAATAATGAAATCAAGTACTTGATGGAACAGAGACGTGATGACAAAAATAATATAACTATAACACCAAATTTTAATACATTAAAATCAAGAATTGAACTTAAAAATGATTACATAGTTGATTTTCGAATTCCAAATTCAATAGGTGACGTTTTAGGATTTGGTTCGGCATTTTTGGGTGTAAATGGAATTCATAATAGTCAAAATCCTGTAAATATTACAAATATCAACAGCCTTCAGATTCATTGCAGCTTAATTGATGGAAGTTACATAAACGGAGCGTCTAGTGACTTACTTTATACTCTTAGTCCAAACGTACCACCGGGATATTTGATTCAAGTTGAACCTAAGCAAAACATTTACGCTCCAATCAAAAATTTAAGTCAAATTGATAGTATCCGATTCTCTATAAAAGATCAAGATAACAATTTTGTAAATATGAATAATGAACGAGTGACTTACTATGTTCACCTGAGAGAGATTATGTAGTTTAACTATAAATGTTATCACAAAGAGAAACTAGATTTCATAAAAAGAAAATCATAGGTGGAAGTTTGCTTAAAAATGTTTACGACAAGGTAAGGAACGTAATCAGCACTGGTTCTAAGATACTTAACAAAATTCCTACTGGTGTGAAGACTGAGATTAAAAAACTAGCTGCACCTTTACTGAAGAAAGCCTTAGAACCCACAAAAAAGACATTGGAACCAGTCTTAGAAAATATACCAATAAACAAGCGTATTATCAATGACAGAGAATTAGAAAATCTCAACGACAGATCGAGAGCTATCTTAAGTAATTTAATAGCTGGATCAGGATTTAAAAATTATATATCTTAATTATAAAATGACAGAACTAACGAATCCATATTTGCAAATTAAAGAAACAAACTTAGTGGACAATTCAATTACTGAGTTTGAATATGTCGAATACCTTCCGAGAGACTCAAATAATATGAACAAAGATGGTCAGCACATTATTGAAACAAAAGATGAAGATGTTTTTCTTCTACCGCATAAAGCATACCTAGAAATCAGAGGAAAACTTCAAACTAATGCGAATGCTAATTACAATAACAATGACGTAATTTCATTAGTAAATAACGGTTGGTCTTTATTTCAAACTGCGCAATATCAATTAAATAACCAAACTATAGAAAACATAAACCTGTATCTACCTCAAGCATCAACAATACTCAATTTAGTTAGCTTTAGTGATGATTATTCAAGATCAACCGCCTCTAACGTGCTGTGGTTTAAAGACACTGGAACTGGTTCCCCATCTCTTAAACAACATTTTGGTGGTGTAGCTGATGATGCGAATGCAAATGCTGTACGTGATGGTCTTAGAGCAATCGTAGAAATATACAACAACAATCTACAAGCAAATATTGGTTTCACCGCAAGACAGAACATTACTACGGGAAATAAGCAAATTACTTTAATGCTTCCTCTTTCCCAAATATTTGGATTTTGTCGTGATATCGATAAGGTTTTTAGGGGTGTTAAACACAGTATAGTCGTGGATAGAGAAACATCTAATAACTATATTTTACGTGCAAATGGTGTTGCTGCTGGTAAGTTTAACATAAGTCATATCTCTTTGTGGATGCCTAAAGTGAAACCAAGTTTAAGAGTTGAATCGGAAATAGATGCTATGTTAGTAAAAGGACATATAAAACAACTATACTTTGAACAAATGAGAGTGTATCGAACAATGTTTCAGTCAACAGAAACAAGCATGACTTGGAGAATAACAACCCAGCCGGGAACAGAGCTTCCTAGACATGTCTTTGTTGCGTTTCAATCGAGTGAACGAGATAACAACCAGCAGCTAAATAATATGATTTTTGACAATGCAAACTTAAGACGTATTAGTTGCAGAATAAACAGCATTCAATATCCTGAACGAGAATTTGAATGTAATTTTACTCCACAAAATAGAAATTATTCGCGCTTATACATGAGTTTTCTAGAGGCTGTAAATAAATACCAAGACGCCGACACGGGCTGTCAATTATCAGCTGAAGACTGGGCTAGTTTGTATCCAATTCATCATTTTGATGTTAGTAAACACAATGAACGACTTAAAAACAGCTCGGCAGATATTGAAATAAGGTTTAGTCTTGGTGGTAACTTTAGAAATATTGCAAATAACGCTGACCAAGCTTTCTATGTTTATGCAGTCGTACTTTCTGATAGATACCTTCAGTTAGAAGGACTTTCAGGTCGAATGAATATAATTATCTGAGTATAAATAAAAATGTATGTTAAAATCGGATTAAATTTATCACAATTTCAAAAAGAAAAAATAAAACAAGCTTTTCAAAACAAAACTGGGCTTACACTCACATTTAATTACCACCAGTTACAGGGATCAGACTTTCTTGGTTTAACAAAGACGCAAGTTAACAAAATGAATGATGCTAAAGCAAAAGGTTCAGGTGTTACTTTGAAGCTATCAAAACTACAAATTTCAAAACAGGGTGGTTTTATTGGAACTCTTTTAGCAGGTTTAGCAGGTAGCTTGCTGCCCAGTTTGTTAGGAGGAAAAGGACTTGTGTTACCTGGATCAAAGGGTAAAGGGCTTATGTTGCCTGGAACAAAAAGACAAGGTAGGTCTTATCGCTTCGATGAACCTCAGATTCTCGGAAAAGGTTTAATACTAGGAAAAAATTCTCCTTTCAAAAATGTTCCGATCTTGGGTTTGATTTTATAAAGTCTAATATAAAATGTACCACGATTACTCATTGAACTTGACACAAAATCAAAAGAAAAAAATTGCAAATGCATATAAAAGCAAAACTAGTGTAAGTGTTAGACTAACAAACGCACGTTTACAGACTAAAGGCAACGTTAGTTTGCAACTGACGAGTCGACAGATAAATAGAATTAACAAATCAAAAGCGTCTGGACACGGTATACAAATAAACTTTAGTAAAACACAATTGCAAAAACAAGGTGGTTTCTTAAGCAGCTTACTTAATTTAGGAAAACTAGTGTTACCGTTTTTAGCTAAAAAGGTTTTGCCAACTTTAGGATTAGCAGCTGCTTCCGGGGCCATCCAAGGAGCAACTAATAAAGCAGTAAATAAATGAAACCATTAACAAACTTAGACATTGATAAAATCATGATTAAGTGTGACAATTATCGAGGAACATTTAGCAAAGATATGTTACCAAAAGCAATGAATAAAAATGAGTCAGCTGTCGTAAACTTGCAAGATTATTTTGCGGGTAGTGGAACTCATTGGGTTTGTGTTTACAACGAAGAAAAATCAGATAAAGTAGAATACTTTGACAGCTTTGGACTTGTACCCCCAAATGAAGTTGTTAAATATATGAAGACTACAAACAAAAACATTATTTACAATGATGCACAAATTCAAAATATTAACTCAATTCTTTGTGGTTACTACTGTGCGTATTATATAACAGAGCGAAATAAGGGGAGAACAGCAAACGAACTATTGTTAGATTTTCATGAAAAACCTACACCTTTTAATGAAATGTTTATGAAGTTTTATGTATCATATATTAAAGATGGAAACTTATTGTGTTAGAGAAAAGAAAAAAACTAAATGTGTTCCAGGTTCTGATGAAATTATAAAAGCAAAAGGAAATGGTCGCCTGATGTTACGTTGCATTTGTGCTAGTTGTGGTATTACAAAGCATAGTTTCATTAAAACCAACAAAAAAGGAGGCTTGTTAGACCTTCATGCTGCAATAGGAAAATTACCAAAACCAAAAGGTGGGTTCACTCTTCCAAGTCACAAGTACACTGGGCCATATAATCCTTTGGATAAACAACTTGATTCGAACGACCAACCTTTACCGGGTCAAGAACCTTACAATCAAATAGATGCTATTGCAATGAAACATGATATTTGTTACCGTGATAATGACAATAAAAAAGGTAAACTAAAATGTGATAAAGATATGTTAGACAGTTTATCGCAAACAAAAACGAAAGGTATCCGGGAATCGTTTGATAAAAAGTTAGTACAAGCAGCAATTGGAACTAAATATAAGTTGGGGTTAGGTGCAAAAAACGGGAAAAGGCGTCGTGGCAAACAGAACTAGCTGATGAACTACACAAACCAGTAAAGAAAAAGTTTCTGCGAAGCCGAGTTATAAGCAAATCAATTGATGAAATATGGGCGGCTGATTTAGTGGAAATGCAAAAGTTTAGCAAATGGAATAAAGGTTACCGATATTTACTGATGGTGATTGACGTATTTTCTAAATTCGGATGGATAGTCCCTTTGAAAGACAAAACGGGTAAAACTGTTGCTAATGCTTTCAAGAAAATCTTCAAAGAAAAAAGAATCCCAAAATTCTTATGGACTGATAAGGGAAAAGAATTTTACAACAAAAATACGAAAAGCCTGTTGGACCAACACAGCATTAAATTATACTCAACTGAAAATGAAGAAAAAAGTTCTGTTGTTGAACGCTGGAATCGCACTATCAAAAATAAAATGTGGAAGCAATTTACAAAACAAAGTTCAACTCAGTACTTAGACATGCTACCTGAGATAGTTGATGAGTACAATAACAGCTATCATTCATCCGTGAAAATGACGCCTGTTCAAGCTAGTGAAAAAGAAAATCAAGGAATTGTTTACTATAATTTGTACGCTAAAATTAAACCAATAAAAACAAAAGCAAAATTTAAAGTTGGTGACACAGTTAGACTTTCAAAATACAAGCGAAAACTTTTTGACAAGGGTTTTACTCCAAACTGAACAGAGGAACTGTTTTTAATTTCTAAAGTTTTAAATACCAATCCACACACTTACGAAATCACTGATCTTCGTGGTGATTTAATTTCTGGAACTTTCTATGAACAAGAACTTTTGAAAACGAATCAGACTAAATTCAGAATAGAAAAAGTTGTTCGCAAAGATAATAAAAAGAAATCGGCATTAGTTAAGTGGTCTGGATACAGCAATAATTTTAATAGCTGGATTCCGATTGAAGAATTAGAGCAACTTAAATCTACATATAAATAAAAGATGTTTTGTGGATTTCAACCTTCAAACTTATCAGTTCCAGAAAATATAGAAGATATAAAACAAAAGTGGAATAAACGTGTTTTAACTTACTGTATCACGAACTTAACACCAAAACTTACAGAAGAATCGATACACAAACAAATTGATTCTGCTTTTAAAGTTTGGGATAAACCTACAGCACTTAAATTTAAGAAAGTACAGCCAAATGAGCCCTGTGACATAAAAATTGGTTTTTGTGCCAAGGAACATGGCGATGGATTCCCTTTTAAAGGTAAAGGCGGTGTTTTAGCTCATGGATTTTATCCAGGTTCAGGAATTGGGGGTGATTTACATTTTGATGCTGATGAAGATTGGACAGACCAAGAAACACCTCCCAAACACAACTTATTTGTAGTAGCTGTTCATGAAATAGGTCATTGTTTAGGTTTAACCCATTCACAAAGTACAGATTCTATCATGTATCCTACTTATAAACACGAGTGGTCAAAAGTATCAAGTGATGTTCTATCAAAAGAAGACATTGAAAGAATACAAAAGGCGTACGGTAAACCCAAAGTGAAAATATTTGATAGCAATGGCTTTACAATTAAAGTGAAACCTATAGAAAATGACAAAATCAAACTAATTATTGAAAAGAATTAAACGCGACTGAAGCGCAATTATGAGCACAAGTTGGTTACATGTGACAAGCGCTCAATTGCGAGTTTAATACCTCCTACTAACATCGGGAGGGGGGACTGAGAACCACGATTTAAAAAAAAATTTGAAACACAAGGACGGTTTCAATGCATTTTAAGTCATTTTGTTTCCAGTGCATTTTTGAGATTCAGGTGACCTGCTTTGCACTGAATGATTTTTATTGAGACAGTGCAGTCACGTGACCTCTCTTAATTTGAGACACAAGGACGGTTACAGTGCAGTCACGTGACCTCTGTGCACCGAACACGCCATATACATAACTACTCCCTTGGTTTAAACAGGAAGGATTTGTTTTTGTTTTGTTTTTTTCAGTGAAAAACTTAAAATTATTGTGGGTTTTTACGATCGGATTGGAAATATGGCCGAGACTTGCCCATTTTCCGAGACTTCGAGGTGCAGAGACCGAGACGAGACCAAGGCTTTAGACCTTCGAGACCGAGACAAGACCGAGACTTTGAAAAATACTGTATCGAGACTGTCTCGAGAACGAGACATGTCTCGAGACACTACAGCTCTGGTTCTCTGGATGCATCATCTGGGCAGTTCTTGTGCATAGATTGTAGAGTGATCCATCTCAAACTATGTTTTCACATTTCTCAACTGCTGGTGTGTTTTTTTTTGTTTTTTTTTGGTCCTATTTTCGAAATGCAGTAAAAATATGCTGTACTTGTGATCGTTAATTTTTAAACTAACATTGTTGTTAAGAAACGTTTTAGCTAAATAAGACTTGTGTTTTAGTGGAAAACGTGTTTCGTAGATTGAACTTGTATTGTTATTAGGAAACGTTACGTAATTGTTTAATTGTATCTACTGCATATTGTTGCTAATTAAGAAATTAGTTTGACTAATTTAGCAAAACAAATACAAAGTCATCAACATTTTAGGAAGGTTTGCTTCGATGTTTGGGATCTCAAACTAAAGATACTAATGTGTTTCGACACAGTCGTATGTCATCTTCATGGCGCTACATTCAAAAACATAAGCAACTGAACACAATTTAATGCAATATGCGCTGAGCTATCGCAACGCGTTTCGACCTTGCTCAAGGGTCTCATCAGGCGACAATACTGCAATATATATGTACATTACTTAAACTAAATATACACATTGTGCGATTAAGTTAAAATTATCGCAGAAAATTATTACAGTATACGTATACGCATCTGTTTAGTGTATGTACAATTCCGTGACGACAAACACTTATGACAGTACATGGAAAAGTACAGGGAAAGCTCTAGTTTTAGCTCTACATTCAACTAAAGCTCTCCCGGTACTTTTTCTTGTACTGTCATAAGTATTTGTCGTCACGGAATTGTAAATAGACTGAACAGAAGCGTATACTGTAATAATTTTCTTCCTGAATTTTAACTCAATCGCACAATGTGTATATTTTGTTTAAATGATGTATATATTGTGTTATTATCGCCTGAGCAAGGTCGAAACGCGTCTCGATAGTTCAGCGCATATTGCATTAAATTGAGTTCAATGAATTGCTTATGTTTTTTAATGTAATGCCGTGAAATGACATAAGACTGTATCAAAACATGTCAGTATCTTTAGTTTGAGATCGCTAACATCGAAGTAAACCTTTCTAAAATGTTTGACTTTGTTGTCGTTTTGGTAAATTGCTTAAACTTCCCTACATAATATCGCCATGTACATTCATCTAGAGCTCTCCCAGTACTTTTCCATGTACTGTCATAAGTGTTTGTCGTCACGGAATTGTAAATAGACTGAACAGATGCGTATACTGTAATAATTTTCTTCCTGAATTATAACTCAATCGCATAATGTGTATATTTTGTTTAAGTGATGTATATATTGTGTTATTGTTGCCTGATGAGACCCTTGAGCAAGTGGAAAGTGTCGCCATAGCTCAGGGCATTTTGGCTTAAATTGTGTTCAGTGTATTGCTTATGTTTTTGAATGTAGCGCCATGAAGATGACATATGACTGTGTCGAAACATGTTAGTATCTTTAGTTTGAGATTCCAAACTTGACCAAAATTTCACTAACTTGTTACATGGTACCGACGAATGTGTTAACTGGGATGTACTGTAACAGTAAATATTGTTTGCTTTGTGACAGTGCTGTCTTTTTAATATACTTTGTAGAATTGTAGTAATATGCATACGTCTCGATCATGTCTGGTGCAAGTAAGCTGATTAAATATAACAAAAGCCTTATCTTGATAATGAGCATAACTCATAGGCGTAGCCAAGGGGGGGCCCAGGGGGCCCGGCCCCCCCCAATTAAAATACCACCAATGATAAAAATTATGACAACGTAGGCCTGCGATGTTTAGTTGCTGTTTTTTTTTCAGTAATTAGGCACAAAACAGTAATTAACAATAACATTGATGGCATGAGGGAGCCAAGGGGCCCCTAACTAACAACCAGGAAGCCCCAAACTAACATCTAGGGGGCTACGGGGGCCCTAGCCAACAACTAGGGGGCCCTGAGGCCCCTAACTGATAACCAAAGGGCCCCGGGGCCACTAACTGACTACCAGGGGGCCGCAGGGCCCCTAACTAACAACCAAGGGCCCTGAGGCCCCTAACCAACAACCAGTAGCCCCTAACTGACGTCCAGAGGGCCCCAAGGCCCCTACATAACGACCAGGGGCCCCTAACTAACAACCAGGGGGCCCCCTAACTAACAACCAGGGACCTCGGGGCCACTAACTGACAACCAGGGTCCCCAGGGCCCCTAAATAATGACCAGGGGCCCCTAACTAACAACCAGGGGGGTCGGGGCCCCTAACTAACAAACAGGGGGCTTGGGGCCCCTAACTGACGAACAGGGGGCATCAGAGCCCATAACTGACAACCAGGGGCCCCGGGGACCCTAACTAACAACCAGGGGGCCCCGGGGCCCCTAACAGACAACCAGGGGCCCCGGGAAACCTAACCGACAACAAGGGGCCCCTAACTGACAACCAGGGGGCCCCTGACAACCAGGGGGCTCCAGGGCTCCTAATTAATGACCAGGGGTCCCCGGGGCTACTAACTGACAACCAGAGGTCCCCAGGGCCTCTAACTGAAA
Organism: Trididemnum nubilum; assembly: GCA_963965965.1. NCBI lineage: Eukaryota > Metazoa > Chordata > Ascidiacea > Aplousobranchia > Didemnidae > Trididemnum > Trididemnum nubilum. Next base: position 32,620,154 of record OZ014479.1, on the reverse strand, counting down.
ACCAGTGAGCCCCAGAGCCCCTGAATGACGACTAAGGGTGCTGAGCCAGGAGCCCCTTAATTCAAATTTTTAATAATTTATATGCAAAACCTGCAAGAATTTTAATAGTTTTTTCCTAAAAGCTGCAACCCCAGGCCTTCGTTTAACGTTGTTATGAACTTAATGCTATAACACAGACGGTAATGTAAACCTCCCTATTGAAATACTACCAATAATAAATATAATGAGAGCATAGCCATTATGTTGTCGTTGTCCGAAATTGCAGTTTCTTTAATTTAGGATTTACGCGTACAAAAGTAAGTAATAATAATGACGACCACGTGTCCAAGTCATAATGATTTCATGCAATTCTTGTACGTTTCAAAAAACTGTCAAATGACTTGACTCAAGTTCTCCACGTTTAGGAAGAAAAGTTATTTTAATTTTGCTTTGAACTTTTTTATGAAAAAACTTAAGGGCGCGATTTAATCTTAAAATCATAGGGGAAGCCAGGGGGGTGACCCATGGGGCCCGGGACCCCTCAATCGAAATGCCACCAATGACACAAATTTGACAAAAAAGCCTTGTTTCTTTATTTTCAGTTTCTTTTAGCATCTTTGCGTACAACAGTACACGCGCACAACAGTAAGTAACAATAAATAATATAAACGACTAGGGGGCCTGGCGCACCCCCTTAATTCAATTTTTGCCAACCAATTTAAACATATAACCAGGGTGAAATCAAATTTTTTGTCCTAAAAGTTGCTACCTCAGGCCCTCATCTAAACTTTTAATGGACGTAATGAAATAACCAGCGCCGGATTTGCCACATGGCACAGTGCCAGGGCCCCGCCATCAGATAGGACTTTTTGGTCTTCACTTATATTTGGCAGGAAGATGTTGCAAAAATCCCCTAAGTGTCAGAGGCACCGTGCAATGTAGATCCGGCCCGGAAATAGCATGTTTAGTAAACGTAACCATCTATTGCACCATTTTTCAATAACGATTCACCTCCACCTCGCCAGTTTTTACGCACAAAATACTTTTAAAAAAATAGCTAGGAAAATGTTCATTGAACAAATTATTGAATTTGAATTGAGGAGTCCTGGGTCCCCTAACCGTACATGAACTCCTGTAACTGGTTAACTTCATGAAAGGAAATTCTTTGAGTGGATTATTATTTACTGCTAAAATATTGCGGGAGGCAATGCGCCTTACTTCCCCCCGTATGGACCAAATCACTTACAATTAAAATTTTACACCATAATGCATAAGATTTTAAACGTGTTTTGAAATTTAATTGCAAGTAAAAGGAGGATTGAACAATCAAATTTTTTCGATTGGCTTTCAATGTTTAAAATCTAGTTCTTTCAAATGGCTGTGAACACGTGCGAAATGTGATCCAATGGGATTAAAATAGCTTTTTTCCAAAAACTTACAAAAATCGCCCAGCGGCTGGGGGCTTTGCCCCCAGACCCCCGTCTGTGATACGTTCGAGTACACTAGCTTTCCCAACACGTCTCTTAAGTTAGACATTTTCGCTTTTTAACTGTTAGTTTTTGCCCTCCCCCTTTACCAAAATCCTGGTTAAGTGACAACAGACCACGACTTCAGATCTTCCATTCTACGATATCTTTGCCCCACAAAAAGTTCCTTTTTTGAAAATTTCTGATGACGTCATTGCATGTGATTTGTGGTTTGGGCCCCCCAATCAAAAATCGCGGCTACGCCTATGGCATAACTTCTATCTTTTTTATTGGTAGTCGGGTACATTTAAGACTGATAATCTTAGTTATGGTTCAGGGGTGTGTAAAAAATAATTGGGCCGAGTGTAACTGCGTAGGCTACTGTACTGTGTACACTGTTAGCCAGATTGGTGACTTGAGTCGGTGCTGCAGGCACGTAAATTTTATTTTGCCCCCCCAAACGTAATTTCACCTCGTAGTGGGTTTGATATGAATAAAAGTAAAACCAAATTTGCTGGTTGCATATTATTGCGTTTGATTTTCATGTGTAAGTTGATCGGACGCGATATGAGCTTACAAGGATTGTGACATCATAAATAAGCGTTACCTTCACGGGATTCAAGCTCTCAAAGCGTGGCAATCACGCGGCGCCAATATAATGCAGTTTTGCCAGCTTCGTAGCCTAGTAGTTGTTAGAGCGTTCGCCTTAGAAGCTGGTAGACTAGGCTTAATTCTCAGTCTTTCATACCAAAGACTTCAAAATTGTTATCTGCTGCTGCACTTGCTAAACGCTCGACAATTAAATGTAGCGCGGACTGTGGAGGATGAAATGAACAGTGCTAAAAAATGACGACAGTGATGAAAATTGAACAGTGCTAAAAAATGACGATAGTGATCAAAAACTCAGTCCTGGCGCTATGTAGGAACCATAGTAGTTGGAAAGCGCCATAAAACCACTCAAATTTCATCTCATTTGGATTGACTACAAACAACTGCATGATTAATAGCTTAGAGTAAAGTGCTAATCAGTTGGTCAACTAACTCAAAAGTAATAATAGATAGTACAGATAGTAGTAATGGATAGTAGCCTATGTATTAGTAACAGGTAATAGATAGTATGTACCAAAAGTCTAAAAGTAATAGATAGTATGCACGAAAAGTGATAGATAATATACTAAAAGTGATAGGTAGTAAGTAGGCTATTGGTAGTCTAATGTTCTATAAATTATTTAAGTTTATAATACACATAGGCCTACAGGTATTGCTAACGGGGTTCAAATAAGATTAAATTTTTAGCGAAATTGCAAGTTAGTACTGAATAATTGGATAGTAAGGAGAACTTTTAAGGATATGAGTAAAAGAAAACTAACCCCCAGGTTTCAGAACATAGCAAGTTTCTTTCGCGCCCGACCCCCCAGTGACCGAGATAATGCGGAAGAAAGCATTCAGCTTCAGCAAAATGAGCAGTTGCCAACAGAAACTAATCTTTCCGATGAAGACAAAAGCGAAAGTGAAGAAGTTGAGCTACTCGACTTGTCTACAAAAGATCTACCACCAAAGCAGCCAATCATAGCTTTTCCTTCCACAAACGGTCGCAAATTTTCAAGTAGTTGGTATAATAAATACGAATGGATTGAATACAGCGTATCCAAAAACCGAATTTACTGCCAAACATGCCGTTTTTTTGCAAGCAACTTTAAACAAGAAGAAACATTTACAACCACAGGGTTCAACAACTGGAAGAAAATTGGAGATAAATGCAAAAAGCATCATGAAAGCAATATTCACCGATTGGCTGACGAAAAAAGAAAATCTTACTATCTGAGTAAAAAGGCAGGTAGGATAGATCAACAATTAGACCCAAATTTTCGGGATGAGACTCTGATCAATGACAATAAAACACATTTGATGACGGTTTTGGATGTGCTGCTCTTCTGTGCTCAGCAAGAAATACCTCTTCGCGGCGATGACGAAAGCATTGATTCGCTGAATCGTGGTAACTTTCTGGAACTTTTTTCTTTGCTATCTCATTACAATCCCAACATCAAAGAGCGTTTAGATCGACTTCCCGAAAATGCAAAAATGCTTAGTCCAGATATTCAAAACGATCTACTTGAGGCGTCCAAGCAAGAAATGTTACAGCGAATTAAGCAGGAAGTGCACGCTGCTCAGTATTACTCCATTCTAGCTGATGAAGTAAAGGATGTTTCTAAAAAGGAACTGCTAGGCGTCTCTTTGCGTTATCTTCACGATGGAACTTTACGAGAGCGGGCTATCGGATTTGTTGAGCTGAAGAGTATGGACGCTATTAGCATCGCCGAGAAGTTGCAAAATATGTTGCAATCATTAACCTTGTCACCTGAAAATTGTGTTGGTCAAGGTTATGACGGAGCAAGTGTGATGGCTGGCAAAGATGGAGGCGTCCAGGCCCTTCTAAAAAAATCTGGATATACATTTGCAAATTATTTTCATTGCGCTGCTCATCGTTTGAATCTTGTTCTGGCAAAAGCAGCAAAAGTTGATCAAAATGTAAAACAATTTTTTGACCATTCAGATTTGACGTACAGTTTTTTTAGCGGAACCAAACGACATGCAGCTTTTATTGACGTACAACGCCATCACTACCCGGATTCCCAACCATTGGAACTCACCAAAGCTTGTGACACAAGGTGGTCATCACGTGCTCATCAAGTGCAAAAGTTTCTTAAAAGATACGGCTGCATTTTGGATACCCTGGCGCTCTTTGAAGATGATCCAAACAGTGAAACCAGATTGTCAGCTTCATCACTATTAACAGCAATTCAAACAAAGAAGTTTGTTGTACTTCTTGTTTTTTTCGCTCGTTTCTACGAATACAGCGAATTTGCAACGAGATGCTTGCAAAGCAAAACATTGGAGGTGTCGTCGTGTGTGAACTTGGTAGACGAACTGAAAGACAATGTCAATAGCTTTGATTACCACGAAACACTAAAACAGGGCCTCGAAATGGCGGAGAACTATGACGTTAACAGTTTCGACACTCGCAGTTCAAGCAGGCAGCATCGCCTTCCGGAATCATTGAAGTCCACCATCCTTACCTCATCTGTGGGACACAACAAAATTACTACCGCAGAAGACATGCTTACTTTACTTCGGCAAATCGGTGGTCAGATATCGGGAGAGTTGTGCAGCAGATTTGACAATGCTAACTATGAGATAATGAGATTAGTGGACGCATGCCTTCCATCAAAGAGCAATTTTATGGATGCAGAGCTTCTCAAATATGCTGCTGTTTATGATTTGATTATTCCTGATGCAGAGCACGATGTCTTCAAAAACTTTATAAAACGTCATGAACAGGCCACACGTTTTACCTTAATTGATGTATATGACGTTACTCAAAAGGATATATTTCCGAATATGCACAAACTTTTGCACATCCTGATCACTATTCCGCAAACCTCAGTTACAGTTGAGCGAATGTTTTCGTCAGTAAAGCGTATTAAAACCAGGCTAAGATCCCGCATGGGTACTATTAGACTGTCAGCCTTGTCCCTGCATTCGATTGAAAGGGAACTTAGCAAAACCACCTTAAATAAAGAAAATATTTTGGATCATTTCAAAAAATCTAAAAGACGTCGTTTATTGTAGTCGTTGAAGTGAGCTACCAGTGTTCCCTATATGGTCATCAATTTTGCTAAGGAAACTGACCCGTGTGATGTAAGGCGATATAAGAGTTGATTTTTGACAGGCTTTTCTTGAAATGAATATCTAATAGACCAAAAATCGAAATATAAAATGAGTAGGAACTAAAATAAAAAACGCAATCGATTTCGTTTTTTGTTTCAGTTTACTCATTTTATGTTCCGATTTTGGTCTAATAAATATTTATTTCATGTTCCCTATATGGTGCGAAAATTGAGAAACTTGAGAAAGGTTTGGGCAATAAGTTATAAAAAAGGCATGAAGTTAGATTAGGCATATCACGTTGAATTTAATACCAATAGTTGACAATTTTTGTCCAGAATATTAGTTTATTGTTTCAAGAATCAGGTTTCCATGCAAAATTATGGTCAAATTTGTCTAAAACTGTAAAATTTTGTTAAAATTTCCATCTGTACAATTTCCCACTGTTCCAATCCAATTTCGATTCCTAGAGGGAACACTGGTAGCTATACCGTATATATTGCTACCAGCTGGTCTATAAGATTGCTAAACTTTAAAAAGGTAATATTCACTTCTATGTTTTTTAACTTTTGAGCAAAGCTGTGGTTAGATAGACGAAAAAAGTGCAAGTATGGTATTACAACGTTTATTTCTTGGTGTCACTGTCAGCATTAATGGGGTACTAATAAGAGCAGTAAAATTTGTTTTTTCAAATGCTTCCTGATATACACTCTTTTTTTTATAAGAACCAGTAAATTTCGGACTGAGGCTGGTTGTTCTTAAGTTTTTGCAGATTTTTAGCCTCAATTGTTCTTAATTTGTTCTTAAATTATGCGAAAATGTAATCATCCGAAGTTGCTAAATTACCGCCGATTGACACTTTTCTCTCATCTATCACAAATAATCAGTTTTGAGCAAACAAGTCATGGCGCTTACCGATTAGCAAGTACAGATGGTCACAAAAGCATGTCACTCGCTGCTTTAGACGAGTGGCAGTTTGAAACATTACATCTATTCAGCTGAGAGTTTTTGTTCAGGAATAATTTCAGCATTTTTGTTCTTAATTTTTTTCCTGATTCTGAGGCTGGCAATAATGTTCTTAATTTGTTCTTAAATTTTGAGCAAAATTGAGCCTCGTGTTCTTATAAAATTGTTCTTACAAAAAAAAAGAGTGTAGTACACTATAAAAATTACCTGATACATAGTAATTGTTATAAACTTATAATTTACCCCAATTGTAGATTTTCAAAGAAACATTCCGGGAAATTTTTGTTGCCAAGTCTGAGAGTTTGGTGGATTTGAAAATGGCTAATCAACAGCAGCTAATTTCTTACTGGCAGATTGTTTTTATCGAATTTAGGCCTGCAGAACAATAATTGGCACTTGCGAGTTATAAGTCGTTCTGGATGGTTAGAATAAACTTTCAGTATCGCCAAAAAAAGTTCACGGAATATTAGTTAAAAATTGTTGTTGTTTATCAGCAAACATTTCAAAACCACTTTAGCTACAACTCTTTAGTCCCCCTTCAACATGTTTTATGCAAAGTGCACGTGTGATCTATCATTAAAGGTATTTACTATTCATCCTAACAAACTGCAAGCAGACACAGACATAATAGTCTTGTTTCAGAAGAATGGCAAAGAGCAAAGCACATACATCAGATTACAAACCTCATAATCACATAAGTAAATGAAAAAATATTTGCCCCCCCAAATATTGCTCTTGCCCCCCCAAAAATATCCGGCTGGCTACGTGCCTGCGGTGCTGTCCGTCACGTTTTGATACTCCAAAATTAATGGAATGCCGGCTTTTCCACCAACTTTTTGTCATGTTGGTGGTTCTGCGTGGAGGTTGGTTGGTTGCGCATTGGCCCCCGATTTGCTTAACAGTGCCACGTATCTGTGTTTGGAGTGCCTTGGCAACTAATTTGCATTCTCTCTGGGTGAATCAACTGAGCAGTTGTTCCATATAGACTGTAGAGTGAACCATCTCAAATTATGTTGCCTGGGGACGGTGTTGCTGACTTTTTTTCAGTATACGAGTATTCCATAATTTTATTTCTGCTGACCCAAAAAATTGTAGCAATTTTTTTAACAATAACTGTCACTCTTTTTTTAATCTAAAAGCTATGGATCCTGGTTAAAACGGACAACTTCAGAAAAAAACGTATAATTTTTTTTACGAAAAAGTTGCTCAGTTGATACTATTGTTTGTATTAGTTTTTCGCCGAGCTTAAATTTACATCTGTTACGGTCTAAGTATTGCTATTTGTGCAGTTGACATAGATGACCGCATGGTTTATCGCTGCTACCTGCCTGCGAGCTTTTAACGTATGGTAAAATATACTAGATTAACCTGCCGGGCCCTTTTAGCAATCCTTATATAGTGATCAAGTCCAAAACACGTTTAACGCTTGCATTTTTGGATTAAATATTTTAAGTGACATGGCTAAGAGGGAGGCTGAAGCTCCATAACCCCCCTTCCGTGTGCGCCATCGGTCTATCGTCTTAAATCGTTCATTGTTTGAAATAACCCATTTTGATTGGGGTGATTTTTATCTGTTTAATGTGCCGGCGCAGGGTATTTCAAGAAGTCGTAACTTACTTAGTGTTTAGCAAGTGTCTCTCACGATGGCAATTTTGGCATATCATGATCCTATTTGTACCATCTGGTACATATTACGTTTAATTTGTAGGATACACGACCTATTTCGGGCTATTTGTAAAATCTACTGCCGCTCTCATTCAACTTTAATAACTACTAGGCTGCTAGGCCTATTGGCAGGGCTGTCATTACGTCCTTATTTCTAAGATTTGTCCTTATTTTGATGGTCTGTGTCTTATAGACAGTGCTGGCGCAAAAAGGACTCAAAATTGTAATCAAGTAAAAGTTTCGTTACTGACAAAAAAAATTTAATAATAATTTAGTTGTGATGTTTTGACGTTTGCTGGCCAGAGCTTTTATAATTAATCGTTTGCTTCATATCTGGCCTAAAGGCTACCAGCGCGGAAGCCTAAGGAAACGTCAAAACCTGTGGCCCATGGCCAGCAAACGTCAAAACATCACAACTAAATTATTATTAACATCATAGATCAAGCATTAAGTTGCTGGGTTTAAATAGGCAAAATTAAGTATTCGAGGAGATGTCTTCTTTAGCTCAAGTGGTAGAGCAGTGGACCGGTAATCCGAAGGCTGCAGGTTCGATTCCTACGGGAAGACAACTTATTCGCATTGCTTGCTTTTAAGAAGTCGCCGTTCTGGTGATCCTCCTTAGGCTTCCGCGCTGGTAGCCTTTAGGCCAGATAGCACGCAAACGATTGATTAAAAGAAAAAGATATACTTGAAGTAAAGAACAAAGTTTACTGACCAAAAAAGTATTTATGTAAAAGTAAAAAAGTAGTCGTTTTAAAAGTGATCAAGCACAAGTGCTTCTGAAAGTATTCAAGAAAACCGCTATTCAATCGACATAGGACAACTGGTCGACTACCTTTACATGACTGCAGCATAGCGCTTGGTCTTCTAAACCCTCATTCTCTCAAGAAGTCATGAATTATTAATTTTTGCAAGTTTTTTGTTATTATATCCAAACTATTAATCAAAAAGAACAACAGCAGCAAAACTTTGAGATTTTAAAATCATGCCATGCAGAATTTGCATGGAATCGTATTATAAAATCTCTGCTCTAATACTCATTCGCAGTTATTGTTAAACTATGCTGAAATTTAAAAACACTGAGGACGTGTCTTATCAATATGTAATAGTCTACTCCATCTACAGAATGGGCCAAAAGTTAGCATCATAGCTATTCCAGGAATTTCTGCGATAACCTTTTGTGGATTAATTAATCAAAATTATTGTGGATTTTTTTAATTTAATTTATTTCACAACATGTGAAGGCAGGCAGATCCCAGAAAAACGTATTAGTCACTAATACACCCAAAATTATTGTAGATAGCCCATATAGATAGTCTGGGTCTCTATTGCGACGAAACTGATTGTCATATTGAAAACATTTTGTTACTAGACGGGAGCTTGCTGAGAGGCAATCTCCGTGAATGACCGACGCATGTTGAACAATGAGATTCTCCGAAAGAAACTTTCGCTTTCCCATTAAGAAAATAGTTAGAAATATCTTCTGGGACACCCAAGAGGGTTTGGAATTTCTAACATTGTCAAAATCATATTTTATCGACAACAAAGTGACAGATGATAAAAAAATTCTATCCAGCTTAAGCCGGTGAAACTATCTCAAAATATTTATCTCTTAAACATCTGCTGATATAAGAAAAATAACGCCCTAGTTTGAGACATTCAAAAAATGTACTATTGGGGGCTCATTTGCCCCCCCCCCCCCCCCTTCCCCCGAAGGTGGTATCCCCAAACTATTTCAAAATATTTGTCTCTTAAATATCTACTGATATAAAAAAAAAACTATCGCCCAAGCTTCAGCCGTTCAAAAAATTGATTTTAGAGGGTGCATTTGGGAAAGTCACCCAGGGGGTGGTACCCCCAAATTATATCAAAATATTTGTATCTTAAACATCTGCTGATATCAAAAAAAACTAACGCCCTAGGTTGAGCCGTTCAAAAATTTGACTTTTGGAGGGCCCATTCGGGGGCCTGGGCCTTCTGGTCGTTCGTATTATTGTTAATTACTGCTGTTCGCAAGTACTGCTACGCGAAAAATGCTAAAAGAAATTGAAACTGAAGAAACAATAGACTTTTTTGTCACGTTTTTATCATTGTTGCCTTTTAATTTTATCATTATTTTATGCATTTCAAGCCCGGGCCTTCTGCCCAGAGGCGTTGCTAGGGATGGTGGCACCCGGAACGGGATTACGTGGTGCCACCCTTTTTTGGTCCAAAAAAAGGTCTTCGCCGTAAGATTAGTGGGTTTTGGGTCCAAAAGGGGTTGGAGACCAAAGAAAACGAAAAACAAAGGTCTTCACCACAAATCAGTGGAGTTATGGTTTCACATCATAGTATGGTGTCACCCCAAAATCGTGTCACCCCAAGCGGGCCGCCTCCCTTGCGACGCCACAACCTCTGCCCCCCTGGATACGACTATGGCACTGGCTATGATTGTTGAAATCTGTTTAATATTTCGTTACGATACGGTACTATAAAACAGAAGTTATTGTTGTTGCTGTTTTTTTTCAATTTGGTTCGTGCTTTGATTGAATTGTTGTCATAAAAAACAGTGCATAATAAAAAATCAGTTATGACATTAAAGAAAGTGAGTCGTTCTCTTCAATAAATTGTAAAGAATTGTTCTCTTCTCTTATAAATGACATTAAACAAAAAAGTGATTACTCTCCAGTAATTAGTGTTGTTGTTTTTTTTAATGTCGTCAATTAAGTATTCTCAAAATTTATCAGGATCAAAATTTCAATTAGGCTACAATATAGTAGAATTCTGCAATATAGTAGAATTCACCATGACAGACAAGCCGTCTTTTTTATAAAACAAAAGAAACATTTATGATTGAAAAATATTGTTCTAATTGTACGCTTCCACCTTCCCAAAGATGCATGTAGCAACCAGAGGTGAAGTTCTCGAGGACGTCCTTTACCTCGAGGACACATTTTGAAGTCCTGGGCTTTGACCTCAAAGTTCAAGCTTTGGCCTCGAAGCTTCAAGTCCTCGAAAATTGTCCTGTCCTCGGCCGAGGACAGCACTATTTTTGAATCGTCAAAATTTGGTCGGAAAACGTCAGAAATCTCGCAGAAAATTTGCAAAGACCCTTTTTCTTGTTTTGGAGATCGCCTGAAAAAAATTTTTGAAGGCATTTTTTTTTAGAACGCTTGCGCCTGTGTTTTTGGTCCTTGGCCGAGGCCTCGAGCATCCCTGTCTTTGGCCTCGAGAAGGTCTGTCCTTGGAAGGGCTGTCTTCGGCGTTGGCCTCGGATTTTTTTTTTTGTGTACTTGGCGTTGGCCTCGAGCTTTGTGTCGTGTCCTCGACTCAACCTCTGGTAACAACTTCTCAAATTAGTCATAAATTAGACCAATAGAGAAAACAACAATAATATGATATCTCGCAAAACAAACTTTTGAGTAATTTTAAACCACGCACCAACAAGGTTAGTGAATAATAATTAAGATAATTTAAAACAATTGGGCAAAACAATGTTCAAGAAAACAACTTATCTTCAAAACTTAGGAGAGTTACATTAATCCATTATAATTTTTTATTATTTCTCATTATTCTTATTGTGACACTGGAAGAACGCCAATTTCTCATCAATTTTTATTACGTTAAATTTTTAGTGTACCGCATGTTACTGGCAAAATGGTCTGTCAGAAAAGATCAATCAGTTTCTTATCTAAGACAATATAAACATACATAGCGATAAAAATGTACTGATATTTGCTTTTTCGCAACTTTTCATAGTGATTGAACATAAAACTAGATGGGAGTTTGCCAGCAAACCCAGTGAACGACCGACGCATAGCTAATGCTGTCACGCTCAAAAGTACTTTTTGTCTACCGAAAAAATCAGCAATTATTCAAAAATATGTGATTATGGAACCTCCAGAAAAGTGGAGTCAAAATATTTGTCTGTTAAATATCTACTGATATCATAAAACACTGGCACCCTAGCTTGAGCCGTTCAAAAATTAATTTTTGGGGGTCCATTTATGGGGGCCCTGGGGGGGTGTGGCACCCCCAAACTATGTCAAAATATTTGTCTGTTAAATATCTACTGATATCATAAAACACAGGCACTCGAAGTTGAGCTATTCAAAAAATTGATTTTTGGGGGGTCCATTTGGGGGGTCCCCGGGGGTGGCACCTTCAAACTATGTCAAAATCTTTGTCTGTTAAATATCTACTGATATCAAAAACAACTAGCACCCTAGGTTGAGCCGTTCAAAAAATTGACTTTTTGGGGCACTATTTTGGGGGGTTCCCGGTGGAGTTGCCCCAAAAAATTTCGGGAGAAAAAATTGCGTTTGCAGCTCAACAACTTTACACAAAAATTAGATTTCGATGTTTTGTGGTTTAGGAGAAGAAGAGCGTACAAAATTTAGGAAGAAAAAAAAGGAAAAAAAAAGGAAAAAGAAGGAAAAAAAAAGGAAAAAAAAAAGAAAAAAAAAGAAATACACCTCATCGCAGCCAAACGTGGGTTGGTTGGGATGGAAGGATATCTTGAGACATATAACCATATGAAATATTTTTTGCCGTACTTCAGCCGTTTTTGACTGAGACCGCTTTTTACGCCAAACTTGCGAGGCGGTTTTCGGGTTCTAAAACCGAAGTCACGTGACCTATTGCCTCAAAATTGTCTACAAACATACAACTCATTAATCTCAAACTGCTGTTAAAATTTCATGTAGGTAAACCCAACCGTTCTCGAGTTATGAGCAAAAGTCTGAAATTTCGCACTCGTTAGTTGGAAAATGGCCCAGTAAAAACAAAGGAACACGCGACGCGAGCGTCGGTCGTTCCAAATATTGTGTCAAGAGCGATAAAAACAAAGTTTACGAATAGTTTATAGAATTCGAAATATTTTCCAAAAAATGACGTAGTTATCGAATATTCGCTATTCGTATAATTTGAGCATGGAATACTAAATAACGAATAGCAAATAAGATCAAATAACGAAGAGTAAATAATATAAAATTACGAATAGTAAACGTTCGATAGTCGTAGAAAATTTGACGCCAACAATTATTCGCTAATTTTCGAATAACGAATATTTGACAAAGAACGAAGAGCATATTACAACCCCCTGGTTTGGGCTTGCAATCATTTTTTGGGTTACGGCGTGAACTAGTCGGCTCATTTACAGCTCTGGCGGGCCAATCAAAAGGTGGAAGTGTCATTTACAAAAATTTGAATTTTCAGGGGCCCATTTGGGAGTTCTCGAGCAGTGGTACCCTCAAACTACGTCAAATCATTTGTGTCTCAAACATCTAAAAACTATTGCGCTAGCTCGAGATATCAAAAAAAAAACTATTGCCTTAGCTTATCAAAAAAAACTGTTGGCCTTGCTTAGTCGTTCAAATATTGATTTTGGGGAGTCCATTTGGGCGGGTTCCCGGGGCGTGGCACCCCCAAACAAAACATTCGTCTCTTAAATATCTACTGACATCAAAAAAAAACTGGCTCCCTAAGTTAAGCTCTTCAAAAAATTGGAGGGTCCATTTTGGAGGGTCCTCGGAGAGTTGGCACCCACAAACTCTGTCAAATCATTTGGTTCTTAAATACCTACGAATAACAACAAAAAACTGGCACCCTAAAATAAACCGGCTAAAAGAATTGATTTTTGGGGGGCCCATTTGGGAGAATTTCCAGTGGAGTGGTACCCCCAAACTATGTCAAAATATTGGTCTCTTAAGTATCTACTGATATCAAAAAAAACTGGCACCCTAGCTTGAGCCGTTCAAAAAATTGATTTTGGGGGGTCCAGTTGAAGGGTTCCGGGGGTGGTACCCCCAAACCAAGTCAGAGTATTTCTCTGTTAAATATCTACTGATATCAAAAAAAACTACTTCCCTAAGTTAAGCTGTTAAAAACATTGACTTTTGGGTGGGACCCCAGAGGAATGGTACCCCCAACCTATTTATATGTCAAAATATTTGTCTATTTAGTATCTGCTGATATAAAAACAAACTGGTACCCTAGCTTGAGCCCTTCAAAAATTGATTTTTGGGGGGTCCATTTGGGGGGTTCCCGGGGGGTGTGGTACCCCAAATTATGTCAAAATATTTGTCTCTTAAATATCTGCTGAAATCAAAAAAAACTGGCGACCTAGGTTGAGCCGTTCAAAAACTTAATTTTTTGGGGTCCCATTTTGGGGTTCTCGGGAGATTCGCCCCAAAAAATTTCGGAAGACAAAATCGCGTTTGCAGCTCAAAAACTTTGCACAAAAATTAGATTTCGATGTTTTATGGTTTAGGAGAAGAAAAGCGTACAAAATTTAGGAAGAAAAAAAGGAAAATAAAGGAAAAACCTCATCGCAGCCAAAAATGGGCTGGCAAGAATAAAAGGGTATCTGAAGACATATAACCACGTGAAATATTTTTTGCCGTAATCAAACCGTTTTTGAATGAGACAGCTTTTTATGCCAAACTTGCGGGGCAGTTTTCGGGTTCTAATACTAAAGTCACGGGACTAATTGCCTCGAAATTTTGTACAAACATCCAAATTAATAATCTTAAATTGCTGTCAAAATTTCATGTACTTCGTTAGAGCAAATCATTCTCAAGTTATAAGCAAAAGTCTGAAACTACGCACTCGTGAGCTTGAAAAATCAAAATGGCCGACTAAAAGCAAAAGAACCCACGACGCAAGCGTCGGTTGTTCCAATTACATTGCACTATTTACAAGTCAAGTCAAGTTTGTTTCACCATAAGTTTAAAAGTACGTAGGCAGGAAACAGCAATAAGACCATGCGGTCATCTAGGTTAACTGCACCTTTTAGCAATACTTTACAGTTACAGGCATAAACTTAACCTAGTCATGGAATCTCCAAAAAAAATAAAAACAAAAAAATAAAAAATAAAAAAAATAAAAAATAAAAAAATAAAAAATAAAAAATGAAACTAAAAATAAATAAAAAATAAAAATAAAAAACAAAGCATAAAATAATAAAAAAAGCTTAATTTGTTTAGTATAGATGTACTGTCTGTATAGTGATATATATATGAAAAGTACAGCAGATACAATGGAAGTAAAAAAATAACAATATAAAATCAACAATTTAAAGTCAACAATATCGCAAAACTAGTGACAGCCAGATATTTCTTGTAGAGAAGCTCATCAATTGTAACTGTGTAATAGCTTATTTTTACAAAATTTTTAAATTTTATAAAAGAACATTGACGATATTCTTGCCGAATACTTTTCCATTTGTTCAAATCGAGATACTGCAACGTTTTTTTTTCCTGTTTCAGTGCCGAAAAAAGTTTAAAAGTACTCATTTCTAGTTTTTTGTCTGGTATTCCTGTTAGGTATGTTTTCAAGTTTGATAAAGTGGTTGTTGAAAGCATTTGGTAACATGTTATTGTTGTATACTTAAACATAAATTTGGCGAACTCCATTTTGATCATGTCTTCGAGCTTCAAAACTCTAAACCTGGAGTATACTATATTTGTTTCATAACGACGGGGACGAAAAAGACAGGTTCGTAAAATTTTGTTTTGAAGAATTGAAAGTTTGTGATAATGGCTTTTAGCAGCTCTTCCCCAATTTATTAAAGAGTATTGAATATGTGAGTGAAACATGCTGTAATAAACTATTCGAAGAGTTGATCAAAGAACGTAGTGACGTAATTTATAGATCATTCCGCAAACTTTAGAAAGCTTTTAAGCCAGATAGTCAATGTGAGTTTTCCACGATGATTCCCGATCTAAGTGAATTCCTAAATACTTAATGCTATTTTTTAATTCAATTGGATAATGATTAATATACAATTTGAAATTTATCAGTTTTGTATGTTTTTTACCAACAAAATATTGCAGCTTTTTTGTAGTTGATGGTTAATTTGTTGAGTTTATCCATGGGTCAATTTTTTTTTATTTCATTTGTTACCACAGGTTGTACATTTTTGATGTTGTTATAAGAAATATGTAAGTTTGTATCATCTGCAAACAGTGTGGTTTCTAAATTAGAAGCATTGGGCAGGTCATTGACATATAGTGAGAATAATAGCGGGCCTAATACCGAATTTTGCGGAACTCCATGTTCTATCTTGCATAATTTTGGATATGTTGCACCCCACTTTCGTGCAGATTTTACATCCTGTAAGACAGGATTGCAATAGAATAAATGCTGGGGCTCGAAATCCATAACGGCGAATTTTTTAATAAGATGGTTATATCTACTGAATCAAAGGCTTTCTTTAAATCAAGAAAGATGGAACATGTAACTTTTCCGTCATTGATATTATTTAGTAATTGGTCATAAAATGTTGTAATAGCCAGATCAGAGGAGTTGTTTTCCCTAAAACCAAACTGTGAAGGTGTTAAAGTGTTAATTTTATTCACAAATTTTGTCACATTCGTTTCAATAATTTTTTCAAACACTTTAGAGAAAACAGAGAGGAGAGAAATTGGTCGAAAATCGCCCAGTGACTTAGGGGTTGAAACTTTGGCTGCTGGAACAACATATGCCATTTCAAATAAATCTGGAAAGGTTTCTAGTTTTATGCATTTGTAGAACAATTTTGCTAGTACAGGGGATAAAATACAGTTAGACATTTTTACAAATTTAGAAGGAATTTCATCAGCGTCATGCGCAGAGTTAATTTTGATGTTATTATTACAAGCACTTACATCATGTTCAGTAATTTCATGAAAAACAAAAGAATTCAAGCAGCATTTACTGTGGATTTTGAACGAAGAATTATTTCTTGGTGCGATGTTTTCGGACAAAGAGGCACCAATAGTGGCAAAATAATCACAGAGTTTACGGTATCATACAATAATGTTTATTGCACAGATGGTGCGTGATTTTTGGCTCACTCTGTAGAATTTACCGATAGAAACGTTTAGTAATCACAGAGCGCATTTTCGGCAAATTTTTATCTCCGATTGCTTCTATCATGATTTACTTTTAATAGAGTAAACATCTATGCCAGGATGCAGTGAAAGGCAGACACCAAACAAGGAACGCGAAAATAATACCATCTTGAACTGCTTTTCGCCAAACTGGATCTGATACGTACGCGCACTCGTAGAAAAAAAAGCATTGCAACAGTCGCTGTGGTGGTCTATGACGCAAGAGTTGCCAGCCGAAAAAAGAGGAAAAGACAACTAACTTAACTGAATTTAACAATTGCCGGTACAAAAGTCGACTGTTCTAACAAATTTGCGGTTCCAATTTAAAATTATATAGTAGGCCTACTTTGTAATTTTTCTGAATCAAAATACGACTTAAGTAGCGTTACTTCACTCAAAAAGAAATCAAGTAAAAGTAGCCACAAAAAAAACTACTCAAAAAGTACTCGTTACTGGAAAAAACTACTTGCGTAATCTACTCAAGCAGGCCCGGCGCCAGAGTAGTGTGACTTGGGGGAGGGGGTATAAACAAAATTGTGGAGGGCACAAACTAATTTTTGTAAGTGAAGGTGAAGACCAAAAAAACAGAAAAAGATCTTCATCTTAAATTACGCAGCGTGTGTCCGGGCAGGTTGCCTCCTTTCAGGGCACGATATTCACACGGCGGGCACGACGGGATCCTGTGGTCCTGATCAGGGTCTATGAGAGAGAGGGGCCTGTGGGGGACAATGACCCCGGGGCCTATGGACTTTAGGGGGCCCATCAGGGGGCTCAGCATGGGGCCCATTGGCTTCTGGGGGCGCAGCAGAGGGCCCTTGGGCTTCAGAGAGCCCATCGAAATGACACTGAGAAATCAGTATGCGGAAGACCGAAGACCTTTTTTTTATCACATTAAAACCCTGAGAAAATTGTGGCATTATCCCCGTCTGTTTTGGAGTTCACAAAACCGGAGATGCACAATATTTGAGCTGACCCCGGGCCCACGTTTGGCTCTCGGCGCCCTTGGTGCTGATCTCGGTTCTTGCCCACAGATCCAGAAGTGAAAATCAAAAGAAAGGTCTTCGTTATGAAATCCAAGTCTTCGTCAAAATTTTTCCCTTGAATTCGGGAGTGAAGGCTAAAAGAAAGGTTGTCGTCGCGAAATCTAATTCTTCGTCATCACATTCACTTGTGTTTTCGTCCTACAATGAAAGTTTACTCACGCTTGGGGTTACAAGCAAAACTTTGGGGGGCTCAAGGCCCAAATTACACTCCTGTGGCACCGGGCCTGTTACTTTGTTTTGGGGCACAATCCTCGTTTGGGGGCACAATTCTCGCGTGGGGGGCACAAGCAGTGATTTGGGGGGCACGGTCCCGAAATGACCCCGGTGGCGCCGGGCCCATACTCAAGTGGTAAAAGTATGTCGGTACTTTAACACCTTAGGCGAACGGTCTACGACTTTTAGCGCGGACGTTTAGGCGCCGCCGATTATGCGCCGGGACTTTTAGGCGCCAGAGGTAAAAAAAAAATTTTTTTTCTCCAAAAAAAGTTTTTTTTCAAGAAAAAAATGTTTTGTCAAAAAACAAATTTTTTTCCAAAAAAAAGTTTTTTTTCCGAAAAAAAAAGTTTTTTTCAAAAAACATTTTTTTCTACAAAAAAACGTTTTTCTTCTCAAAAAGATTTTTTCTTTCAAATGACAGTCTTTTTTTAAATAAAAGCGTTTTGGAAAAAAACTTTTTCCAACAAAAAAGTTTTACTTTGATTAAAATTTTAATACTTTCGAAGCTTTTCATCTGATGTTTGTCAAGAGGAATCGTCAGAATAGAGAGCGCAGGAAAAGGAGTGGCTATAGGAAAAAGCAGAGCAGTGATTGGCTGGAAAAGGATTGCTGAGAGAGCGTCATTTGTGTGCAACCTTTAAGCTGTACAAGAATTCTTTTTGTCAGCAGAGGGCAGGGTTAGAGGTTTTGATAAAAGTGACTTCAAAAGCAGATAGATGGAAACAGAGCGGAAAAAGTTTTACATAAAATTGATTTCTTATTGCATTTTTTTCAATAACAAAGAAAGTTTTCCACTACTTACTTGCAAAGATTTTTTACCTAATCCAAACGCAGGCGATCTCCAGCCAGCGGTCTCAAATTTTGCAACGTACGGACACGATTTGCTTGCGTAATATTGGCACACACAGCAAGCCGTGTGACGTTTCATGGTTACTTGGAGTCTACCTCTACCAAACAAGCTGTTATTTTGAGTCCACTCTTAAAAAATTACTTGCATTGTGTCAACTTTTTTTCACAGTGATGAAGACAGTTGACTTCGAAACAATGGAATGCTCCTGCGATGGAGGCTACGTCACATCTGCATCACTAGGGAGTTGAAATGACTACCGAATTAGACGGAGGCAGCATTAAGGTGTTGTCAAATGAAGTAGGATTGTAAGACGTGATGTGTCTGTGAACTATTAAATTAATTTTGTATTTTTCACTTGGAAAATAATTAATGTTGTTAAATACGCAGCTTGTTTTTCTTTAGCGCACACCATCATACTGTTTTATTGTGGTTGTTTACTTGTTTTGAATGAATATAAAAGTAGAAAGAAATAGAAAAACTTTAATACTGTAATAGATTAATAGTATTATAACAAGTAACCCCACCGGTACCTGTTTGATCCTCTACTGACAATTGCTTTATGATGCGTGGAGTTTCAATTCAACCAATCAAAATGTTCGACGGTGTAGGCCAGAGCGAATATTGTAACATAGCACAGTCAACGTTGAAAAATTTTAATCCTACAGCCTGTTTCACCGTTATCGGGATCATCATGTTAAACAAGCTTTTATCTCAGTTCCGGTTGCGGTTTTGATTTTGGCTCCCTGGTGGTTTAGACTGTAAGAGAAAAAGGGAAAAAACACCTTTATTTATCCAGAAAGGTCTAATTTGCAAACAGCAGCCCTTTATCTACCGCCTAGTCCATTTTCCTTCTCTATGGTTGACTTCTGGGTTATGGCTCAGACCTTGAGTGTGGTTCAATTTTTGTGTCTCCCCTGAGCTCCTCCGTGACCTTAACCATCTTAAGAATGAGGTAAAGTGACAGATCGGCGGGCTACCCACGACGACAGCACTGTGTGCAGTATTGAGAAAGCCCTTCTTAAAACGTCTTTTGTCTATCTCTTTATTTTTATTGAAGCGAATGCAGTGAGCGTGAAAAATTTAAACTACGTAGCACTTGCATGAAAAATTTTACATGAAAAATTGTCGGAAATGGTTGTCGAGTAAAATAACAAGTTGAAGCAGCAGCAATCCTGTTCAACTTCAAAAGTTCTTGACGCAATTCTGAAGAAATTGACTTCAAAAATTTAACATTGTTTTTACTATAAGTGTATTTACAACAAGGTGCAAAGATTAAGCTTAAAAATATCGATTTAAATATTGCTTTTACTATATTTACAACAAGATGTAAAACCAATAAATAAGAATCTGCCGAGAGAAGAATAATTAGCTCCTGAAAAAGTTTGTACTGTATTGTTTGGTAGAGGTAGACTCCAAATAACCATGAAACGTCACACGGCTTGCTGCGTGTGCCAATATTACACAAGCAAATCGTGTCCGTACGTTGCAAAATTTGAGACCGCTGGCTGGAGATCGCCTGCGTTTGGATTAGGTAAAAAATCTTTGCAAGTAAGTAGTGGAAAACTTTCTTTGTTATTGAAAAAAATGCAATAAGAAATCAATTTTATGTAAAACTTTTTCCGCTCTGTTTCCATCTATCTGCTTTTGAAGTCACTTTTATCAAAACCTCTAACCCTGCCCTCTGCTGACAAAAAGAATTCTTGTACAGCTTAAAGGTTGCACACAAATGACGCTCTCTCAGCAATCCTTTTCCAGCCAATCACTGCTCTGCTTTTTCCTATAGCCACTCCTTTTCCTGCGCTCTCTATTCTGACGATTCCTCTTGACAAACATCAGATGAAAAGCTTCGAAAGTATTAAAATTTTAATCAAAGTAAAACTTTTTTGTTGGAAAAAGTTTTTTTCCAAAACGCTTTTATTTAAAAAAAGACTGTCATTTGAAAGAAAAAATCTTTTTGAGAAGAAAAACGTTTTTTTGTAGAAAAAAATGTTTTTTGGAAAAAACTTTTTTTTTCGGAAAAAAAAACTTTTTTTTGGAAAAAAATTTGTTTTTTGACAAAACATTTTTTTCTTGAAAAAAAACTTTTTTTGGAGAAAAAAAATTTTTATTTGGAAAAAAAAATTTTTTTTTGAAAAAAAATTTTTTGACAAAAAAATTTTTTTTTGAGTAAAATTTTTTTTTTACCTCTGGCGCCTAAAAGTCCTGGCGCATAATCGGCGGCGCCTAAACGTCCTGCGCCTAAACGTCCGCGCATAAAAGTCACGGTCCGTTAGGCGAAAGCCTCTTTTTTTGGTCATAGGCAGTAAAAATGTCAATTATCAGGTGAAGACCTTTTATTTTTTTGATCATGAAAGTCAAGTTTATTTCACCATCCCCTTAAAAGTACGCAGGCAGGAAACAGCAATAAGACCAGGCGGTCATCTAAGTCAACTACACCTTTTAGCAATACTTAACTGTCACAGGCAAAAATTTAAGCTTGTAATTGAACAAAAAAACTATCATTAACAAATATAATACCTACTAACAGTGTTGCCAGCTTTGCACTACAGTAAATCTTCGAAAAAAAAAAGACAAAAACTGACTTTTTCTTGGTTTAAGAAATTGAATTATTTAGACATTGGACATTGTTTAAAGATGAACTTTTTAGTATTACAAACCAAGTCAAGTCAAGTTTATTTCACCATAAGCTTAAAAGTACGCAGGCAGGAAACAGCGATAAGACCATGCGGTCATCTAGGTCAACTGCACCTATTAGCAATACTACACAGTTACAGGCATAAACTTAAGCCTGTCATTGAACATAAAAAACTCAAAATATCATTAACAGTGCAACAGGTAACAATAACTGTGCTGCCAGCTTTGCACGAAATGTTTACAAAAAAAAACACACGCACGCAAAAAAAACTGACTTTTGCTTGATTAAAAAATTGAATTCTTTAGGCATTGAACATTGTTAAAAGCTTAACTTGTTTTGTATTAAAGAAGGCAGGTCAGTCATAATTTAGTTTAAAATCATATTCTTATACAGCAATAACATTAAATAAAAAAAGACTGAATCAAATTCTAATATTTTGGATTGACAGAAATAAAACTACAGTAAGTAATAAGCTGAAGAAACAATTTTGGCAACACCGTATGTAGTAAAAAAACAAAATTTTTTACACTATTTACCCAAATAACAATTGGATAATCAAGACACAGGCCCGGCGCCAGGATAGCGTGACTGGGGGGCATAAATAAATTTTTGGGGTCAAGTTTATTTTGTGTGAATTCCAGAGGGGCACAGGAGCACGAGAAATTCATCCCAGTCTGGATGAAACGAACAAGGTGAGGAGCAAAAAGCCAAAGGGATTTTTCGGCCAAAATCGCAAATTCAAGCGGTTTTTCCGGCCGAAAACAGATGATCTCCAAAACAAAAAGGTCTTCATTCCAAAAACGTCACAAAATCTGGTGTCAGTCCACAAAAAACACTAATTTGGACCTCGATTTGCGCTCCGAGCCTGTTAATTTCTTCGAGGCACAGTCCTCGCTTGGGGGGGGCACAATTTTCGTTTGGGGGGCACAAGCAGTCAGTTGGGGGGGCACGGCCCAGGTATGCCCCCCCCCGTGGCGCCGGGTCTATCAAGACAATGACTGCAGTTACAAGCAAACAATCCAAAAGCCATAACAATGCATTTTTCAGTTCATCTAAATTCAGTCGTGTTTAAGAAAACAAATCGATATAACAAAAAAAAAACCTAAGCACACATTAACTCAGCTTTCAAATCGATTGCATACTGACGCAGTAGATGACTGTTCATATTACATCAAGCAAATCTGAATGCCATCAACCTTTAAAAAATTTTTTCAGCCATAACCCAAAATTAGGACCACCAACTTCTCTAGATTTCCGGAATTTCGATATTTTACGCATTTAACAGACTCTTAGCTTAAGTGGACCAAACACGAACACTGAAGTTACGCAAAAAAAAAAAAAAAAAAGAATTTCAGACAATTATAGATAAGGTATGGAATAAAATAAATATCTTGGCCGTACCATAGTCAAATTATGCATTGCAGCCTTTAGAAAAAAGAATATGAGGATCTACAGCACAAGCACTGTAAGATTTTGAATATAAATTTCTGGAATTTCAAACACACTTTACAGTATAAACCCAAACATGCATTATCCACACCACGTGTTTTTTTTTGTTTTTTCGAAAATAATTAAAAATGTAGAAAATGCAATCAATATTTTTAAAATATTACTTTTTTACCCAGGTTGATAGTCCTACGTATATCACTTTATGGCAGTTAAAGCAGTGAAGAAAAAATAATAGCAGAAGGTTACTGTATAAGGTATGATTGTAATAATTACAACAGCAATCACATTTTTGCTCGAAATTATCGGAGGTGGAGTCGAGGACCTAAGGCTCTAGGCCAAGGCCATGGCAAAGGACACAAAAAAATCCGAGGCCAAGGACAGCCTTTCCGAGGACAGACCCTCTCGAGGCCAAGTCAAGTTTTTTTTACCAAACGTTAAAAGTACGCAGGAAGGAATCAGTAAAAAGACCATTCGGTCATCTTAGTCAACTGCACCTATAGCAATATACTTAACTGTAAAAAGCGTAAACTTAAACTTGGCAATAAATTATAATACAAACTAACACGAAGTAGGTAAGCACTTGAACAACACTATCTCCCCACCCACTGGTACATCCGACGCCACAGGCCGAACAACAAAACAAACAATTAGGTTAAAGTTATCCACCCAACCCTAATCAGAGATGGAAACCGGTCGGGTTGCCGGTCGGGTCGAGATTCTTCGACCGGCCGGTCAAGCCGGTTGAAAAACCGGTCAAATTCTCCTTTCTGGCAACTAAAAGACATCTAAGCACCAACCGAAATATACTTGTATATTTTATCATAAATAATACTTTTTACAAAAAAACAGTATTAACTAACCGCATCTTTCGAAAACACTTGTTGAATGGTTTCAAGCTGTGATTAATATGCTGTGACCATTAAGACATGCACATCCAGAGACGTATTTAGGATGGGAGTATTGTGCCATGCTCCCCCACTTTGGGCCACAGCACAAAGCAAAAAAGTGCAAAATATACGTTCAAATCGCGTAATCAGATTTTAATAAAGCATGCATGTGGAAAAGGCTTGGGCTACCTAGCATTTTAGCATCATTTTAATCAGCTTAAGAGTAGAAGTGGCGCAGATTTCAGATTTTTTAGTAGCCTACATGCTAAAATCTTGCCGCTTTGAAAAGTTTTTTTTAACTTAAATTTACCACACTCTACACAGGGCAAGAAGGACATAGCTCTTATTTTTTACATCTAACTGGCCAAGGCTTGTTTTGAAGTAGTAGCATTTCTACAAACTGCTGGGGCACATTATATTTCGAAAGTTTTCTAACCAATGTCATAACAGTTTAATGTTTTCAACAAAAATAACGGACGCGTTGCGTTCATCGCGATAGTTAATCATAATTAACCACTTTGTACTACCAATGAGTTCATT
Source organism: Trididemnum nubilum (assembly GCA_963965965.1). Lineage (NCBI taxonomy): Eukaryota > Metazoa > Chordata > Ascidiacea > Aplousobranchia > Didemnidae > Trididemnum > Trididemnum nubilum. The sequence continues at coordinate 32,595,940 of OZ014479.1, read as the reverse complement.
TATTGGTTTGACGTTTCGCTTCCCAAACCGGGAAGCTTCTTCAGAACAATTTTCGGCAGTGCTGCCTTTGCAGTTGCAAAGAGATAACTGAGAAAAAAATAACAGCAGAATATACAGTAGGTAACAGTAAAAACATACAAACATCACAATTCTTATACCATTACACCCAAAAACATTAAAATGATGAAGTAATAACATTATATAATAGTGAAAATTATGTCACTAACAGCGTGAAAAAAGGAATATTGAAAAGTTATGTCACTAACAGCGTGAAAAAAGGAATACTGAAAAATTATGTCACTAACAGCGTGAAAAAAAAGTAATAATGTTCATAACAACAAGGCTGCTTCAGTAACAGTTTGAGAAAGTATGAAAACGATCTATTGCAAAACATTATGTACTGGAAAAGGTTTTTAGCTCCACAGAGAATTAATATAAATCTCTGTGGAGCTAAAATGTTTTGCAGTAGATCCTTTTCATACTTTCTCAAACTGTTAGTGAAGCAGTCTAGTTGTTATTAATATTATTAATTTTTTTCACGCTGTTAGTGACATAATTTTTCAGTATTCCTTTTTTCACGCTGTTAGTGACATAACTTTTCAATATTCCTTTTTTTCACGCTCTTATAGTGACATAATTTTCAATATTATATAATGTTTTTGCTTCATCATTTTTATGCTTTTGGGTATAATAGTACAAGTATTGTGATGTTCGTATGTTTTTACTGTTACCTATGCAGAGTTGTAAGTCGGGCCGGGCTTTTTGGGTCGGGTTCGGGTTCGGGCCTGAAGTTGACAAAAATTTCGGGCTTCATTCGGGCCTGAGACGTACTTTTTGTGTTAGGTGCACAAAAATATAATCAGCATAACGTGGCAACATTGCTAAATTTTTCATACCAAACTTAGCTTTCGGGTTTTCTCGGGCATGATTTGGGCTTCAAATTAGCTTTTGGGTTCGGGCCGGGTTCAGGCTTATATTTTCGGGTTCGGGCCAGGTTCAGGCCTGAACTAGTCGGCCCGTTTACAATTCTGTACCTATATTCTGCTGTTATTTTTTTCTCATTTATCTTTTTGTAACTGCAAAGGCAGCATTGCCGAAAAAAAGTTTAGTGTTTGCTGCTCGGCAGATTGCAAATTATCTGTCACCAATAGCTAAAAAATTGTAACTTCATTTTTTGGCCTTTCGCTAATTGTAATTGCAACTTCAAATTGTAACTTCATTCAAAATACAGTATTATTAGAAAGAACGTCTAATAATTCAGCTTGTGCCCTCCAGTGCTTTTTATGCGTATTTTGTGTACATTTTGCGCTGCTCAAAACAGGTCTTTCAAACCAAAACTTAATTGAAAAAGGTCTTAAAATTGAGTCGTTTTTGCAAAAAGCGCAAAAATTTTTTTGCGTTTTTTTCTGAGACCCCCGTCTAAAGTCACAAATTTAACACCTCACCCATGCCCCCCCGTTTTGAAAATTTTTCATCAAATACATTGAATAGTGAAGAAAAACCTAAAAAAAAAACCGGTCGACCGGCCGGTCAACCGGCGATGATTTTGAAATTTACCGGTTGGGTCGGGTCGAGAAAATCCTGACCGGTTCCATCTCTGACCCTAATTACAACAATCTCAAGCAAAAGCAGCCCAGTCCGAGGCGGGCCTGCGAAGTCAGATGTTGCTATAGGCGGGAAAAAATTTACACCCAAGCGTACGCCCACAACTATATCAAGCAATGTTGTTAACTGAACAACATTTACTTAAAAAAAATATTTACATATAAAAAAAAGAAAAGGTACTGGCAAGCTGCAAAGCGGTCCCATGAAAAAATCACCGATGGCGTAACGTCGAACACTGTTAATTTTAAGGTCAAGCCCAAGGTCGGTTGCATCTATTTCCTACAAGCCAGTCTTGAAACTCATTAACCTGAATTATAGTAGCGTAAACGACTACGATAGTAGGAAACAAACACAACCAACTGAAAGCCCGACCCAAACACAAGAAAAAAAAAACTAAAACGGACAAAATTTACGTAACTCACCGTAAAAGAAAAAAAAAAAAAACAACAACACAACTTAGTATTACCGATCACAACCAGAAACCAATACACAATAAAACTTTTTTGAAGGACAAGGCCAAGGACAGGAATGCTCGAGGCCAAGGCCAAGGACCAAGGACACAGCCGCAAGTGTTTCCCAAAAAAAAAAGGTTTTCAAAAAAGTTTTTCAGGCAATCTCCAATTTATAGGCGTAGCCAGAATTTTTGATTGGGAAAGCCTAAACCCATGGCCTAAACCACAAAGCGCATGCAATGACGTCATCAAAAATTTGCCTGTTGGCACTTAACCCGGATTTTGCAACGAGAGAGGGCTTAAACTAATATAGTTGAAAAGTGCAAATACGTAACTTTGAAGACGTTTTGAGAAAGCCAGTGTAACTCAGACGTATCACAGACGGAGGCTGGGGGCGAACCCCAGCTGCTCAGCGATTTTTTGTAATTTTTCGGAAAAAAAAGCTTTTTTAATGCCATTGAATCACATTTCACCATAGGTGGGCAAGTTAATGCAAAACGTTAGCTTCATTAACCACTAGTCCGTTAACAAACTTCACACCTCCGTTAACGTTAATCGGTTGTTTTCAGCTTTAATTAACGGAAGTTAATAAAGTCCGTTAATTCGTTAACATTTTGCCTGTAATTTACATTTTGTTTTTTTCACTCGCTTCTATAACATTTATTGACGCTGTCGAGCAGATTGTAAAGAAATACTTATTGCTATGATGATCTTTTTGTGTTTTAGAAGTTACATTTTAAAGTCTAATCTAATTTTAGGATAGAAATAAGTTCAAATGCACTACCAAAGCTGCGATCGGAAAATCTTTGGAAATTGCGAACAGCGATAATCAATAGACCTCTGAGGCTGCATCTTACTATTTGTCACAAAAAAGAGCTCCTTTCTTTGCTTTCGTCTATAAAACTCGTGCTAATACGCAACAAGTGTTACCAGTGCAAATTAGGGTTGCCAACCGTCCCGGAATGCCCGGGACAGTCCCGGAATTGACGTCTGGCGTCCCGTGTCCTGGACCGGGCCACGTTTGTCCCGGAATTTACTGACAGCCGAGGCGTTCTAACATATAAGGTCATGTAAGCATCGGCTTCGTTCAATACTGGAAACGGATGTAGTTCACGCGAATATTTTTGTAAATAAAAGCAGTTTACATCATGCTGTATGCGTCAATCAAATAAAAATGAGTTGAAAGTAATGTTGTGGACAAGACATTTATTCAACTGTGACGTCCTGACGACATAACAATCAAATAAGTTAAACAATCGTAAAATGGAGGATAAATCACCAGTCCCCTTAATTTGAGACGATCATTCTAGTTCGTTTATCGATTGAAAAAAAAGCAGGAACATTTTAAAACGGTTTTGTAGCTGTAAGCGTAAAAGGCAAGTAAAGAAAGCAGTTTAAAAGTAACGGTGAAGATATGACTAGGCCTTATAGATATTGATTCAACGACTAGACTTTTAGCAACTTCTTGGACGGCATACTTCTCAATTTTTTGTCGCGCTCTAGCGGCTCTACGCATCGTAGAGATAATAACAAACAAAGTTAACGCATTGCGTTAAGTGCTACAAAAGTTGAGCGGTATACCGCCCCTTTTTTTTTGTTAGAGTGAGGCGCGTAACCAGAAATTTAAATTGGGGGGGGGCTATTTTGGAGGCTAGAAACAACATCAAACGATCTTGACCCAGATTTTGATTGGTCTTCACTCAGATTAAGTCGGTTTTTCTGGCCAAATTTAGGCGATCTCAAAAAAAAAAAAAGGTCTTCACTATAATTGAGACTGTTTTTCTGGTCAAATTTGGGTGATCTCCAAAAAACAAAAAAAGGTCTTCATCATCCTGGCTGAAACCCACTTTTTGTGTTCGATATCACCTCAGGTTCTTGATCAACTCTCATCGCCAAATATTGTTGGGGGGGCTATTTTCGTTTATAGTGCAAAAATCGCCCTAGAAAGAGTTAAAAACAGTGTATTTTGCATACTCTTCGGGCCAAAAGGGGGGCCTTGAGCCCCTCCGCCTCCCTCCTCTGTCTACGCAACTGGTTAGAGTTAAAACAAATGGTGTACATGTTTTTATTTTAGTGTTTTTTTGCATTTATGCTTCAGCGATTCACTATTTCACACGAATCTTTGATTATGATAAAATTATTTCGAGGCTGGGAGTTAGTTAATAACGCTGCTCGATCATCACTCTATGACGCGCAGCACAGAGGCGTACGCAGGATTTTTCAATGGGGGGGGTTTTCAAAAGTGACATCAAAAATTTGTTCGCAATCTATACTTTGGCAAATAAATAACTTAGTGCAGTGTTACAGAACGGAATCAAAGTCACACAGAGCGCAATGCAAATAAAACTTTTCAAACAAAAAACAATTAAGCGCTCGGCGTACATCTACACTTAACATCATAAGGTTTGCATTTGAACGATCGAAAAAAGTTGCTCAAGGCAAAAGCTACAAAAATGCTTATAATTATAAACAGTATAAAGTTGCCGGGTGCGTAGAAAGAAATCCGCTTTGGGGGGCTGTGGGTGGGGGTCTGGGGGCGGAGCCCCCAGCCGCCGGAGGCACGGGGGTCTGGGGGCAGAGCCCCCAGCGCCTGAAAATTTTGCATTTTTTTTCAAAAATAACTTAATTTTAGGGCTATTTTGATAAAAAATAATGCTTTCAAAACGTGGCATAGAAATTGGTAGTGCAAACCTGATCAAACTGTTTGCATGAATAGGCTATGTGGGCGGTGGCTAATGGTAACATTTCAGTCCTCTAATTTACAAGCCGGTAAATTACAAAATCATACGTTGAAAAGCTCACAAGCATTTACATTCTGCAGTTTATAGAGTGAGACAGTTGGGGACAGAGGGGGGGGTTAATGGAACAAGATTTGAGTGGATTAATAATTAACTAATACTGATTAATTAACAAATACTAAAACCCCATCTCCATATTTTTGACGAAGTCAATGTTAAGCATTTTTAGCGGTTAAATTTACTAATTTTGGCAATTTTTTTGACGTTGTTACTGATTTGTAAGTTCTATCTTTGACAAATTAACCCCTCCCTCCCCGAAGAAACTCTTAAATGTTTCAAAAGTGGCTTTAAATTGTGTTGAAGTCCATGTCATTGCAAAAAAAACAGCCTCAGAAGTGCTAAAAACGTAATTTTTTCTTTATTGTGCATTTTAGTCGACGGACCAATGGGGGGGGTTTGAACCCCCAAAACCCCCCCTCTGCGTACGCCCTTGGCGCAGCACGAACTGTTGCTTTTGATGTCATTCGTGTGTCGTAAGCTTCTGTTGCATCAGTTTTCAAATTCTAAGCATTAGGCCTAAGGTGTCTCGGAAAGGTTAAACGCAAAGTTGGCAACCCTAGTGCAAACTGGTTTGTACCGGTACGATAAATAAATGGTGCAAGATATTAACGATAAAAACCTTAACAGCAGTTAACAGAACTTAAAGGAAGTTAATTTAGTCCGTTAACATGAAAAAACTTTTTAACGGATTAACGAGTTCAAGAAAAAGTTAGCTTCGTTATTAACCATTAACGGACTTGTGACCACGCACCTACGTGTCGCAGTTCCTGCTTCAGCCAGTGGCGTTGTGGAAGCTAGCAACGAAGTAACCACAAACGAAAGATAATTGGAACCGATAACTTCTTAACTCAACATATCATGGCAACTCATAGGTTGTACAACCAAGCTGATTAACCGCCATCGGAGCGCGTTTTACATGTCGTCAAATGCACACTCTAAGCAACAACTGCTATCCAATCAGCAACTCACGCCTGATCGAATGTTGTGCAACCGCGCCGGTTTACCGCAATCGGAGCGTGCTCCTGTTGCCCGCCTCATACGCATTTCACACATGCTTAGAGCTATTTGAAAGCACAAAATTTTTGACATTTAAAAGCCTTCTTTCTTCTTCTTCTTTCTTCATTGCCCGCTTTTCCGTGAGGGTTGCGGGGGCAGTAGCTCAAGATTGAGCCGCCACACCTCACGGTCTTCCATCACCTCCATCATTTCGCTTGGGCGAAGTACCAAGCGATTCCATCCAAGATCCTCAATGTAATCGGTCCATCTAGTTCTAGGTCGTCCGACTGGTCTTCTCCCATTTGCTTTGGCATGTAAAGCTTGTTTGGGGAGTCTTTCCTGAGGCATTCTGCTTACATGGCCAAACCATCTAAGCTGTGATCTTTCAATTCGGAGAAGTAACGGCTCGATGTTAAGAGATTTTCGAATTTCAGAGCTACGCACCTTGTTAAACAGTGTAACTCCTTCGATTCTTCGTAAAAACCTCATTTCGGACGCTTGCACTTGTGATCGCATTCTTTCGGTCATTACCCAAGATTCATGACCGTAAGTGAGAATGGGGACAAAAACTGCTTTGAAAATTGAGAGTTTTGCCTTTTTCGACAATTCTCGTTTCATGACAACCGAGTAGTGCAAAGCTCGCATTACTGCACTAGCCTTGCCTATTCGGGTATCGAGTTCTTCGTCTTGCCTTCCGTCACTCGTAAATGCAACCCCAAGATACTTGAACTTCTCTACCTGCTTCAGTGTCGCTCCATTCACTTGTAATACGCACTGATCAGGGTTTCTTGAAAGATGAAGTACCTCAGTTTTGGCCGTGCTTATTTTCATTCCGGCGGTGTTGCATGCATCTGCAAAGCTATTTAATGCGCGCTGGAGGCCAGATTCTGTGGAAGAAAGCAGAACCAAATCATCTGCGAATAGCAGACGACTAATTTTGCAATTTCCAATCGTGGCACACTCATCAGCTTGGCTGCATTTGTCGATCCAATTCATGTAAACAATGAAAAGGAGAGGTGACAAAACGCACCCTTGCCGGAGTCCAACGCCCACATGGAACGGCTTTGATTGCTTGCCATTTACCCGAACACAAACCTCCGGTCTGCAGTAGAATGACTTAATAGCGCGTAACAATTGACCATCAACGCCATACTCCTGCAAAACCTTCCAAAGTTTATCCCGAGGAACTCGGTCATATGCTTTTTCAAGATCGACAAAGCATGCAAAGAGATCTTTGCCATACTCCCAAGATTTCTCGAAGATTTGCTTCAGAGTGAAGATTTGGTCCGTGGTGCTGCGACCCGGACGAAAACCGCACTGACCATCTTCCAGTTTTGATTCCACTATTTCTCGGCATTTCCTTTCAAGGCATTTGGCATATACTTTCCCTGGCAAACTAAGGAGTGATATCCCTCTGTAGTTTGTACATTGCTTTCGATCTCCTTTCTTGAATATCGGAATAATCACACCTGTTTGCCAATCTCTGGGAGTTTTGCCAAGCTTCCACGCAACTTGACACACTCGCGTTAACCAGAGAATTCCTTCTCCAGTCAGCGCTTTTAACATCTCGGGTCTGATTTCATCTTCACCAGCAGCTTTTCCAGATTTTATCCCTTTAATTGCGGTTGCCACTTCTGCTGCAGTGAAAACTTCGTCCTCCCCTAGATGTGTCACTTCGTGTGTGTCACGAGTCGATGCCTTTACAGGATTCAAAAGATCTTCAAAGTATTCTCTCCATCGTGAAAGGATTTCATTCTCATCCGTTAGAATGTTACCGTCAGAATCCTTGATGGAGTACGTGATACTCGATCTTTTGCCACGTAAACGGCGGATGGTCTGCCAAAATACTTTGTTTGCCGAAAAATAGTTGGAATCCAACCGACGACCAAACTCTTCCCATGACTTCTCCTTGGATTTCTTTACTGCCGAAGTTGCCGCTTTTCGCGCCTCAGTGTACCGGGATTGCAAATCAGATGACGATCTGTCCTGCAGCCAGGCCTTGAACGCATCTTTCTTTGCTCGAATAGCTTCTTTAACCTCTTGGTTCCACCAAGGCGTTCTTTTCTCACTATCGCCCGCCATTCTAAGCCGTTTTCGCCCACAACTTTCAGCAGCTGATGAAATGATTGCTGATCTGAACAGCAGCCATTCCTTCTCGATGTCCTCGGATACATCAGGAAGTTGTCTGAACTTAGATGATATACTGGATGCAAACTGTTTTCTTACTTCTTTGTCCTCCAAAGCCTCCCATTTGATCCGGTAAGTCACAGACGACCGGTTGGATCTCTTGTTTGGCCAAGGTTTCGAAAGTCGTATGGAACATACTACCAGATGGTGATCAGTTGACAATTCAGCACCTCGCTTCACTCGAACGTCCAGCACATCAGAAAACAAATCTGACGAAACTATGCAAAAATCTATCAAAGATTTTTGATCCATACTAGGTCGATACCATGTATACTTGTGAACCTCTCTGTGCTGGAAAAAGGTATTCATGATGCGGAGTCCGTTGCTACAACAGAGCTGCAATAAATACCTTCCGTTCTCATTCAGTCCAGTGACTCCATGTTTTCCGATCACACCCTTCCACGTATCTGTGTCTGTTCCAACATGTGCGTTAAAATCCCCCATAAGGACTGTAGATTCAGTAGCTGATACTCGTAGAAGAGCATCATTTACTTCATCCACAAAAGTCTGATATTCACTCGTGGCATTGGGGGCATATACCTGCAACAGGCACAATGACCGATCCAATACCTTAAGCTTCAACATACAGACCCGTGATCCCAAAGGAATCCAATCTGACACACAGTCTGACAAACGGGGGCTTGTGAGAATCCCCACACCCGCTTGTGCAGACATACTAGGATCAGCACCAGAATAGAAGAGTTTCCATCCGCCATCCAGATCCACAGTTCCAGAGCCACGTCGTTTGGTTGAAGAAACTCCGATAATATCGAGATGATACCGCTTTGCTTCCTCAACCAATTCTAGCTCTTTTCCTGTGAGGGTGAGGATATTCCAATTGCCCAACAGCAGTTGGTGATGGTTGACCGGTGAGTGTGCGACATTATCTCGAGTACGAATACTCTGCGCTGCCTCCATTCGCCTCTCCAAACGTGTAGCGGGCACATTGGTGGAGCTGCCACTAGGGCTGGCTGGTGGAGATTGTCGCTTATTTTTCGAACGAGCCCCTCTGCCTAAGACTCGAACGCCATAGGGGTTTCGCTGAATGACGACCTGGGAGTCCCTAGGCGCTCCCCTGCCGGACGAGGTTCCACTTGTGAAGGTGGCCCCATTAACGTCGTTCACGTAATTTTCATTATTTGTGCTCATCATGATTTGTTATGCAGTTTAATCTAACTGCGGAGAGGTTTTATATCAGAGTTGTCCTTCTCCTAGGTTATATGCTTACCATAGCTGATGGGCATAACCAACCCAGGTTTTAAGTTTTCCAACTATTTTGATTTGAACTATACTTCGTCTCGCTTCTACCATTAGACCTATCTGGCATGGGTAACCCTTTCAGGAGAATTGAATCTCCAGCCAGTACAGCTCTGCAGGTCATTGAGGCACATAGACTTTTCCACCTCGTTACGGTGATAGTTCATGGAAAAGCTATGCATTGTAGGTCTAATTGCCGAGCTATGTTATTCTATGCCTACTGTGCAGAGGTGGGCACAAATAACATTATATCAAAAGCGCAACGCAACAAAGCGCAACGATCTTTTCAACCAGCAAAAGCGCAGCGCAAAATGCGCAATTTAATTTTTTTGCTTTCTGAAGCGCAGCGCAACTTCCGCAATGAACTTTTTGATTCAGCTGAAGCGCAACGCAATTCCGCAATTGCGGAACGGTATTTTCGTACCAAGTTAAAGCGCAACCTAACTTCCGCAATCGAAATTTCACAACACAACGCAAATACTGCGTTTTTTGCAATTTCAGACTGAAAAACAGTAAATAATTTGCTTAACAAGCCCGAAATTTGTCAATATTACGATGGAAATAGAGCAAAATTAAGTTCAATGTATAGAATTGCGCTTTTAACCGAAAAAAATTTTGAAAGCGCAACGCAATTAAAGCGCAACAAATTTTAAAGGCTTTATTCCGCAACGCAACTTCCGCAATGTTTCAAAATAAAAAATTAAAGCGCAACGCAACTTACGCAATTGCGGAGGTTGCGGAAGTTGCGCTTTGCGCTTCTAATTGCGCTTTGCCCACCTCTGCTACTGTGCCATAATAAGCCAATTATATGTCATACTATGCCTACTAAGCTACGGCGCCCACTTTGGCCTACTATGCCTGTTGTGCCATACTAAGCCTACTGTATGCCATACTATGCCTACCAGGGTGCCATGTTATGCCTACTATGTCATACTAAAGCTGCAGCACCTACTGTGGCACACTATGCTTACTAATACTATTCCTATTTTCCATAACAAGCCTCCTGTATGTCATAATCTGCCTACTAAGGTGTAATGCTATCCCTACTATAATATACTACGCTGCAGTGCCTACTGTGGAATACTGTGCAATAATAAGCCAACTATGCCTACTGTGCCATAGTAAGCTACAGTGCCTACTGTGACATGCTATGCTTACTAGGGTGCCATAACAAGTCTACTTCATGTTACACTATGCCTACAATGCCATACTAAGCCTACTATGACATAGTGCTCTTACTAACCTATGGTGCCAAAAGCCCACTTCAGTATATGGTTGTTGTAGCTCATATTTATCCTCCAGTCACCAGACAGCATCAGACGATAACTTATTGGACGATCCGCACATTTTTTTTATTGCAGTGACTACTTCGTGATTGGAGAAATCCGCATCTGCTTAAGGGGTTTCCGATGATCCAACGTTCCTGTAGATTTCTTCAAATTCTTGCCCCGCGAATTTGCTGCTTGTTCAAAGCCACCAACCAGAGATAATTATCGTAAAACGTCTTATCCAAGGACGCAACGGCGTGACCAGGGTGCGGGTTGAACCCAGATCATTCAATCAAGGTCGTCGTAAACAATTCGCCTTTACCCATTTGGCCTAGCTACCAACTATACTACACTCGAATGCTATAGGCCTGTTATGTCTACAATGTCATACTACACCTACTATAACATACTAAGCTGTAGCGCCTACTGTGGGATACTATGCCTACTGTGCCATAATAAGCCAACTATATGTCATATTCTGATGTTGTACTATGCCTACTAAGCTACAGTGCCCACTGTGGCACACTATGGCTACAGTGCCATAATCAGCATACTATGTCTATTGTGCCATAATTAGCCTACAATATAGCATAACTATACCCATTGTACCATAATAAGCCTACGATATCTACAATGTCATACTAGCCTGTAGCACCTACTATGGTTTTTAATAATATGCGTACTGTTCCAAGCCAATAAAAAAAATTGAATTGTTTAATCCTCCTTCTAGTTGCAATTTAAGTTCAAAACACGTTTAACATCTAGCATGTTGGTGTTAAAGTTTAATTGTACGTGATTTGGTCCTGGTAGGGGGAAGTAAGGTGCATTGTCTCGCGCAACATTTTAGCAGTAAATGAAAACCTACTCGAAGGTTTTTTTTTGATATTTTTGTTTTGTCATGAAAATGTTAGGCCAGGGGGCCCAGGCCCCCTCAATTGAAGTTCAACGATTTGTTCAATCAGCATTTTCCATGGCTAATTTTTTTTAAGTAGTTTGTGCGTAAAAACTGGCGAGGTGGAGGTGAATTACTGAATTGTTATTGAAAAATAGTATATGGTTACGCTTACTAACCATGTTATTGCCGGGCCGGATTTACATCGCGCTGGGAACCTGGCACTTTGGAGATTTTCGCAACATCTTTCTGCCAAATGTAGATGAAGACCATTAAAAAGTTTTAAGATTAGAGCGCAGGGCACTTAGCTGGTACTGCGCCGTATTGTGGTAGATCCGGCCTTGGTTAATGCATTACGTTCATAAAAAGGCTAGATGTGATCCTGAGATAGCAACTTTTAGGACGAAAACTATCCATTTTTTCCAGGTTTACGTTTAAATTGGCTGGCAAAAATCAATTTGAGGGGGACCCAGGGCCCCTCAAAATATAAAAAGTCAAACTAAAATTTAAAAAAAAATTAGAAAACTAGTATTAAAAAAAGTTAACTTGTTTAGGTACTGCACAATGAGAACAGTCGGCAAGCCAGAGTCAGACTACAGTACCGGTAGCAGTACAGAGTAGGCTTACTGGTACTGGTATTGCAGGTGCTTAGCCTACTGTACTGTATTGCCAAATTGCTGTAGATCTAGGTTAATATGAGATACCGACTGGTAGCCTACCATAGTATCCACTACCGGTATCTAATAATTGTTTTGTAGCACCTACCGTACCTGTACCAGAGTAGGCCTACCAGTACCAGTAGGCCTTTTTGTTTTTACTTTTGGCATTCACTAGTTCACTGCTTTAGGTCTACTTACGGCATAGCCTAGTGGAATAGAGTTAAAAATAACTAAAATCAAACATACACTAAACAATCTGACAATGGCACATTTGAAACAAGTTTTTGATTATGTTGACGAGAATCAAAACTTATATGTCGAGCGCCTTTCTGAAGTTGTGGCAATTCAAAGTGTTTCTGCTTTTGCTGAAAAACGTGATGAAGTCATTCGTCAAGTGAAACACACTGAAAAAGAACTTCAAAAGCTTGGATGCTCCACAGAATTAGCAGATGTTGGTATGAACTTGTTGCAGAATTTTTTTATTCTTTCTTATTTGAGTAGGCCTACTTGTTTTGAGTTAATTAATTTGAAATGTCAGGTGAACAAGTTTATAATGTCGCTCCATTAATGTATTGGCAGATTTGCTAGAAGTTTCACATTTTAATCAGTTTAGTTTGACTTTTCATGCTTATTATTTATGCTGACAAAATTTTGTCTGTTTTGGCTAGATTTTGTTATGATAATGGACATAACAACATAATTTGTGGCGTCTCCAACTGTCCAAATTTTAAAGTTGTTTTGGCTAGATTTTGTATTGATAATGGACATAACGTGGTTTGAAACATCTCTCAATTTTTGAGTTTTAACCAAGTCTGTACTGTTGAAGAAAATTTTCATTTTAGGTACACAAACGATGCCTGATGGAAAAGTGATACCTCTTCCACCAATCATCTTGGCATCCTTAGGAAATGATCCAGCAAAAGAAACTTTGTGTGTATATGGCCATTTGGATGTTCAGCCAGCTAAAAAAAGTGATGGGTGGGACACCGAACCTTTTGTTTTAACTGAAGTTAGTCTTTTAATTTTACTTTATAAAATTTTGAAATGTATTAATGCCATTAGCTTCAATACTGAATTGGTCCGTATTTCAGTGTGACTAATTGAAACCATTTAATCATCATTGAGTTTTTTGGTTAAATATTGACAGCACCTAACCCTGCTTTTTTATAATGCTGTACACTTATTATTCAGTACATGCTGAAAATTTAATACCAGCATGATATTTTACTAATCCTCCCACCGTATGACAACTTCCTGATGCTTGTCTGAATTTTGTCGATTTAGAGCATTTGGCAACAAGCTGTGTAGTGTATCGAGGTGTACCCAGTGTCAAGATTTTCTTGCTGTCAAGATTTTATGGTGAGTTGTCCCACGACCTGGCATCTGTGCCTAAGATATCCAGCTTGATTGATAGTGTTTATTCATTGACCACTTAGTATGCATTACACTTACAGACTGTATATTTTATCAGCCTTTTGTAAAATTCGTACTCTGTTTCTTTTGCTTAGGTTGTTTGTTTTTGATATGTATGATTTTTAAACATGTCATTCATAAGTTGTCTATTAAAATTTTTTTTTATACCTTGCTCAGTATATTTTCTATTGCTGAGTTGCACAAACTGTGGCTCACCAGTGAAAATTGTGACATAGAGCTGTTGATTGGGGTAAAATTAATGAACTGCTTGATACTATGTAAGTGTTTACTTAGTATGATGCAATAGCCACAAGCCACTCAGTTTCTATTGTCTAGGGGTTCAATCCCTCAAACTTCTGTTTTTGATTGACAAAATGCAAAATTTGCACAAACTTGGCTTGGGAGTTCAACCTCCGTACACTTGTCGTTGTTCATTCCCTCCTAAGAACTCTAGCTGCATGTAAACCATGAATCCAATATTTAATGAGAACAGCCGGTAAGCCTACTGAATAGGTTGCTTGTATTTGATCAGGACAGCAATGATGTAAATCAGAGAATATTCTTCTATTTCATAGGTTTGCCACAAAAGTATTTTGCTGCAGACAATGCAATTGATTTTGCAAGTAAGCTATTTTCACCTAATATCAAAATCTATGAAATTTCGGTTTAAGTACAAACTAGTTTTTTAGAGTTATCCTTGGTCAACTAACAATCTGGTTAATAGGTTGATGGGAAATTGTATGGACGTGGGTCAACAGATGACAAGGGTCCAGTACTGTGTTGGTTGAACTGCATCGAAGCTCATCAGAAACTTGGTTTGGAAATCCCTGTCAATTTGAAGTTTTGCTTTGAAGGGATGGAAGAATCTGGTTCAGAAGGTTTAGATGATCTAATTATGCAAAAGTTTGTTTTTTTTAGTTTTTGTTGATGCTATTGGACTAGATGTTGATTATCTTATCTCTATGCCATGCAATTTTGTTGTGGGTTCTCTATCCATTGGCCCAAACAAGATATATATGGTATATACTGGCATAAGCAAGATTAGATATATTTTTGTTGGCGGTGTGGCCAAAAGGGTCAAGGTATCCCTGATCTTATAATGTGGTTTCAACCTACATTCTGGTCACGTTATTGCGTCTTAGTTAAGGTGCTTGATGATGATCATCTCTGCTTGCGGGTTTTGAACAAGCAACAAATTTACATGGGAAGAAGTCAATCAGAAAGCTTGAAATACGTTCAATTCCTAGGTGGATGAGGACGATTGATCCAAAATAAAGCGCCACCGTCGCTTCCTTGTAAGTGGAGGATATAAATGGATCAGTCACAAAATGTACACTAAAGCATATACCTTACAGCATTTGCGAAACTGACAAAAAAGAAACAAATGCATAAGTTTTAAACACCTAGAAATTGTCTAAAAAATCGAAAATAAAAGCTATAAAATGTAGAATGTATTTTATGTATAATTGTTTATTCATAGGATGTAATGATAATGGATATGATATAATCGAAATACTGACATAAAAATATAGGCAATTTCTTCATAAATTTTGTTGTTTTGTGGTTCAGGTAAAATCAATTTGCAGTATATTGATTCCATTTATAATTATCATCACCCGTTACTTAATCAATAGTGGTTATTGTTTCAGATTTTGTCGTTAGTACAGTAACTTTATGTCTTTGTTCTAGTATTACAGCAAGATCGTGCGATTACAGTATTTTCCGTTCCATTTTTTATCAATTTCTTTATGCTTCGGCCTTGAAGACAGATAGCGGAAAGGTCTTGCAATTCAAACTGCCTCCTGACTATGAAAGTGTGAGGATCTGCAATTTTACAGTCTACGCTTTCCTCTAAATAATTCTGAACGTCGAGAAGAGAAGCTGTGAATAACATTTTTTTAACTTGATCGTTTTTGTGGTTTGGTTTTTATCCACTTTGAAATCTGACCCTGCAAAGTGCCGATGAATAACAATTTCGTTATCTTATGGAGTGGCTACGCATACAAAAAGACGGCAAAAGGCAATGTGTTTGTATTTATGCAAACTTTGGAAATTACTAGTCAAATGCTAGTCAGGCATTTTCTATTGCCGTTATTGTTTAAGTCTTTTTCTGCTTTCGCTTTGCAGAACCGGTATTTAAATTAGTCAACAAATTGTCACATGAGCATCGTAATCTGTTCGTCACATGACTATCTGACTAAGAACACGCGTTTAAAATTGATGCTTAATTCTTTGGACTATGAAATGATTATTGACCATCTAAAGATAAGAATATTTGCTATCTTAGTGATGCTCAATATCAAATCTCAGCTTTTTGATACATCACCACCGCCAATATTTGTCGTGAGAATTCCATCGGAGCATGTCAATGAACGGGCAAAGATTACTTTTGCTCAACTTTGAGGTGTCAAAGAAAAACTTTTAAATACGCTGCCAAAGGCTCGTCTTCTACGCCGACATCTCGTTTTTTTTTCTTTTTTTCTCATCAATTCCAGTTCTTTAGTTGACTTAAAAAGCATGACCTTTAGCAATGTTCTAATTTTGTTCTCGTACCGCATGTCAAGAGTTGTAGGAATAACTAGATCCTTTATTCGATTGCTTTGTAACCAGTACATGATAAAGCTAAAAGAAGTTTTTCAAGGGCGCTAGTCCAAAACAAAGCGATTCATTTTCTATTTCCTTATAAAGCACAAGAACGTGTTCAAATAGGTCACGAAACGGACGGAGTGCCGGTAGTAGTCGTTAAACTTCCGCAATTTTGCTCAATGTTGGGATAGAATAAAAATGGTAACTCCTCCTGGTGTTTTAGGAAAGACTCGTTCTTCGGCAATGTTGACTACGTGTGCATTTCGGATAACTACTGGCTGGGAAAAAAGAAACCTTGCATTACGTATGGTTTGAGAGGTATCTGTTATTTTTCCTGTGAGGTTCAATGCTCCCACAAAGATCTCCACTCCGGGGTAAGTTTCTGTTGGCAATCTTTTTTATGTATAGTGTACACTGTTAATCGCGTGTTCATAAGAAATAAGAATATTTTCCGTTTGCATTCGCCCAGATTACTCAATAAAACAAATGTGGCAAAAATAAAAACTAAGTGAGAATATTTAACACGTGTGGACGATAGAGCAAAGGCGTCATTTTAACAACAATCGGATCACATGCTCTGGGTTCAAACCCCACCCTGGCCACGTTGTTGTGCCCTTGAAGAAGACACTTTACGAAATTACCTCTACTCGGTGGCTTCAAACAAACAGCAAATTCGTTGAACAAGAATTCGAAGAAATCGACAGCAGTATTGATTCATCGGAAACTCCTAAGCAGATGCGGATTCGCCGAAGCACTGAGAACTTAGTTAATCGTAATAAAACGTGTGCGGAATATCCAGTAGTTGGTGCATGGGGCTATCTTGTGATAGGAGGATGACGTACCACTACAACTACGTTTGTACACACACTTCGATAATTACGGTAAATTAACCGGCCAGTTGGTCGAGCGGTAACGCCTTCGTCTCTGGAGCGGGAGGTCTGAGGTTCAAATCTCGGGCCGGTCAAATCGAGCACGGTGTTGCCAATAGCTTGCCACCGCTGCGACATTTCTTTGAATGAAGCTGTGTTTCCTGGGCGCAATGGCATAGGAATGAGCCCCCCCGGTTTCACCAACTCATTTACACGCTTCGGCGTAATACAGCGAGTATAATGAAAGATTTGATTTGATTCTGTAAATTGAGGATTTAATTAGTTTTTTGTAATTAAGTTTTTTTACTCGCAGAAGATTCGCAACTTTATTAAATGCATTATTTTTAGGTCTTTGGCGGAAGTGTCTTTGAAGCGATGAGCGATTTGATTGCTATAATGAGTTCCTTGGTTGACAAAAAGGGAAAAATTCTAATACCTGGAATATACGATTCAGTAGCAAAGGTGTTTGTCGTTTTATGTCATTGCTGCTGTAACTATTCACGGACTTCTTCCATGATCTATTCAACTTACTTTTGTCGTCGGTAACAAATGACCAAGATCATTTAAGGCCGCAATTAAAAAAATACGAAAATCAAGCCTATAAAAAGTTTGGCAGTATTTGAGTAATTCTTGTATTGCCTATAGAAGGTGGCTGATTTTGTAGCGTTTCAAGTTAATCGCTAGAAGATATAGCTGCCTTGCTGTAGTAGTGCAGTACGGCACTTGTAACATTGATAATTTTGTAGTTACCAGAAGGAAGGCAAAGAGTCACGAAAAAGTGGCATAGTAAACTTCGGAGCAGAATAACGGGACGATATGAAGAGCTTAGACAAAAAAACCAGAGCCAGGATAAAATGGATCATTCTATTCTATTTCGAAATAGAATGATCCATTTTATCCTGGCTCTGGTTTTTTTTGTCTAAGCTTGGCATAGTAAAGTTTTTTTAGTTCAATCCTGTGGTGTGATATTGCACTTTTTTAGAGATTGCTTATATTGTTAGGTGACAGACGATGAGCTTGCTTCTTACAAACCTATCGACTTTGACCTGGACGAGTATCGAAAAGATGTTGGTGTAGAAAAGTTGTTGCATGAGGACAAAGCACAGTTACTTATGCACCGTTGGCGATTTCCTTCCCTTTCTTTGCATGGCATTGAAGGTAAAATGATCAAACTAATCGTACCGCTAATTGTGTGGGAATATACTCTGTTCGGATCAGCTCGTAAAACCCTTTGGTAGACTTGGGTTTATGTCCTGTACAAACTCGAATTTTTGAAATAATTTTGATGTTTCTTTTTTTCTACCCAAATTTCTCGCACACTTGCAGAATTTAAATTGTCGCCTCATGTTTTCAACCCATTTTTCCAATTGTCCATTGAGTAAACGATTGTTACCGCCATTTGTTTTTAAATTACGGTTGACCACTTAACTTGGGACATTTTGGAAATGCGGCTGGGCAAAGTTCGAAAAACATTCTTCAAACTTGCATGTCGTCAATGATTTAGATTAGAGCAATATCTTTTTGAAATTAATTTTAGCGGGTTGACAATTTATAAACTGTGTCTTCAATTTTGACCTATGGTCAATGTTTTGCATCTTAGTTCAATATTTTTTTACGTTTTTAGGTGCGTTCGACGGTCCTGGTGCAAAGACGGTCATTCCACGTCGCGTAATTGGCAAATTTTCTATTCGTCTAGTACCAGACCAAATGCCTGACGAAGTTGAAAAATGTGTAAGAACAATATCAAATGTCAATTCCTTTAACTTTGTATAGTGTTTTTGTACTTGTTCCACAAAGACCTTTGTTACCGCAATCTTGTCTCATTCTCAATTTACATGTTTCACAAAGAAATTGAATAGCTCCAATTTAAGTTCTCTGCATTGTTCTACTAATCATAATATTGAGCATTCTAAAATACAAAACAATACGCTGCAAAGACCACTGACTACTTACAAATCAGCATTAAGCAACCAGTTTTGATTTCTAGGCTATAGTCAAACCAAAGACTGAAAATTAGTGTTCACAGCTTTCCTGCTTGGCGTTCAACATTATAAGGGACGGTGTAAAGCCTCCGTTGTGTGTGGTAAACAGGTTGGCTGGTGGCAGCTTGACTCGAAGACCGAAATGTCTTTTCACTGTCTCCTCGTCAAGACAGCTTGGCTGATAAAGATGTATTGAAATCTTGATATTAATTATTTAAGAAGTTTGGTAACTATCCTCCCAAATACTTTGGGCGGCGCGCTGAATTCTTGATTGTGCTCAGTTGTAAATTTTGCAACATGGTTAACCCATGCTATTCAATTTATATCAAATGTGGAATTTCATTGAGGGGTATTTGAATAAGCAATGAAAATTGTACTTGCAGGTACGAGATCATATTGCGAAAGTGTTCCAAGAGCGAGACAGCCCAAATAAGGTCAAAATCGATATGGGTCATGGAGGAAAACCGTGGGTTTCGGATTTCAACCACCCTCACTACGTAGCTGGGAGGAATGCAATGAAAACCGGTAGATTTTTTTTCTTGTCTTGCTACCAAGTTAATTATTACCGGGCAAAATAGCAAATCTGTTTGGCGTTTTAGAAGCTAAGTAAACTTTTCCCACTTTTGTTATCAGTAGTATTGGGCCGAGATTGGTTCAATTTACATTTAGTGTTTACTTTTCAATTAAATTACAATAAAGTCAACAATTTGGAAACTATGTATCGAAGAGTTGGTAAAGTTGCATTAAAGCTTAACAGCTTTTCAAAACCTCATGTTTTTCATTTGTAGTTTCCGCGAGGTTAAACAAAACTCGCAAAAACATAGCCGGTTGTTACGACGTTTTATTGTTTCACCAACCTTTTACACATTCAACGTCGAGTGCTGTGTGTCTTTGTGATTATTCTCTATTGTAACTCTTCAACCATCTGTTTCCCATTCTCGGTTCCACTGCTCATCGGTAGTTTTAAACTCGTATTTGCGTATTTATTTAGAAGTTGGCTTGGCCTGTAGACAGCGATTTGGAATTCAAGCCTTGGTAATTTTTTAATACCTTCTAATGGTAATCCGATAAATCGATGCTTTTCGTGCTGTGTTTACAAGGTCTTTTATTTGGCTTGTTTCGGATTCAAAAACCCGAGTGTACTATTTCGGTCCATCAGTCCGGTAGCAGATGGTTGGTTAATCTAGTCGGTATTTTTAAACGGGACACGATGCAGCCAAAATTTGACGTCAGCGGCTACTTGCGAAAGGTTCAACTTGTCGCAGTCTGCGAGTGGGTGCTAATATGGACTTGGAGGAAATTCTTGATGAGTGGTAGGCCTGTTTTGAGCAAGTGGCTTGAGCGATCACTTGCGAAGAATGCCAACCTTCGCTTCGCGTTGCGTCGCTTTCTCTGTATTAACGCACCTTAAGGCAATGAAACTGCTTCGGATTTTTCCTGATTCCCCTTTTTTTTTAGTATTTGGAACTGAACCTGATCTTACTCGGGAAGGAGGGAGTATTCCAGTGACGTTGACATTCCAAGAAGCGACCGGAAAGAATGTCATGCTACTTCCGGTCGGAGCGTGTGATGATGGAGCCCACTCTCAAAATGAAAAATTTGACAGGTATGGAGGAAATACAGTATTCGGGAGTCAAATTTTGTTAGGAAATGAAGTGTCGGTGGTTAGGAAAATTTAGGAAGTTAGGAAATTTTTCTAAATGAATCGACGATGTTGGGAAAAGCGATGGAGTGCATTCTCGCCAGCATGCTCGAATGCTAAAACTTGGAACCAAATTATCGCGATCAGCCTCTAGTATTATTTGGGTTACGGTTTATGGTTGTGGTAAAGTTATGTACAAATTTGAATTCGAATAACATAACAGGCCAAGAAAAGCATTCGCTTTTTTTTTTCTACTAGTTTCCATTCGATTGTTTTTACTCTAGCAGAAATTAAATTGAGTTGGATTGAAACTAATTAAGGTTTAATCGAAAAGTATTTTAGTGATGAAAAATGCCAGTTATCTTGGTTCCTTTTTTCAAATAAATTTAGTAGATTGGGCGTTTTACCCATTAAAAAAAAAAAACTGAAATTTGGTTAAACAAGTATTAAAAATTAGTATGTTACGAACACTAAATAGTCTGGCCAGATTATTGATCAGAAAGTCTTGAAAACTTTTGTTACTTTTTAGATCCAATTACATAAACGGAATCAAAGTAATGGCGGCGTATTTACACGAGGTTGGATTGTTGTGCAAGAAAAAAACGGGGTTCTAAACGCTATGTTTGATCGCTTATCTTAATAACTCGCAAAAACTGGCCATTGTCATTCCATCTGCCATTCACTGATTATGCTCAATGTGTAAAACACTTGATTTTTACAAATTTTAATCGCTGTTTGTGCTGATATTATATCTCTGATGCATACTTATTACTTGATAATTGAGTTGATACCGCTTTCGAAGATTTTTTGATTGCCTAAGTGTACCTCATTTTTATCAGTGCTCTAAATGTAGCTTGCGACTGTGGAAAAGATATTGTTGTTTACCAGAATACATCTTGAAATCCCTTGTAATTCGTTTTGTTTCTTGTATACTAGGATGTTTCATAATTTCACCTTTTTTGATATTAAAAATGCTTGGGGTCTCATCAGATCGGATTTAGGCCACAATAAAGAAATAAAAAAAATTTTTTTCGATTACTCGTTGTTTTGAGGGTGTCCCGCCCCCCAAAGTTTGATATTTTTGGACGCGAGAAAAAATTTTTGACATGTGCGATATCTCCTTAACAAAACGAGATAGAGAGTAATGTTTGGTATCAAAATTTACAGAATGGTCGACTTCCTATCTGTAGTCAATACGTTCTTAATCGCTAGCTCCAACAGAAACGAAGTTATTTACGAAAAACTGTTTTAGCACTAAGTAAAGCTGAAGATAAGATAATATCAAGTCAGTACCGACTTGGCATAAAAAGCAAATCAAACTGCAAAACAGTCATGTGCAAAAAGAAAAAAATCAAGCAGTTGTAGAACGAAAACAACAAATGGGACATCTCATTACACGCTGCCCTGCATTTATACTGCTGGAGAGGTCCATTTGGGGATGCTCTTTGGTTCCTAAAGGTACGATACGTCAATACAGGGTTTTAAATGGCTGGAAATTTTGAGCCTGCAACAAAGTTTTTTACCTCCCGTAGACGATTAGAGAAACAAAAAAACAAAACGAGTACGGTAGCAAAGGCAAAAAAACATCAACCGTAGCTACTACATAAGTATGAACGTATTGGTGGATTTTCAGATTAGACACTTAAAGCAATTTATGTGACGAAAGCCAACTATTTGCATGCTGCAAAAAGTACCGGTTCACTACTTTACACACGTCGGAATAAACTGCTTCAAAAGCTAACAAGAGATCCTTTTGAAACAATGTCACAAAAGGACCCTCACATACATGTGGTTTAAAGTGTGTTATCGTAAATGAAGGCAAATATACAGAAACAATGTATGACACCAGCCTTGAGAGTTTTGTTTTCTCTACTACAGTAGTAAGATTGGAAGAGTGAAACAAAAGCATTCGCAGATAACCGTTTGCCGTAGTCACCAACGGAAATGACCAATCTCTTCTTGTTTATACCTGAGCCAACTTTTGAGACTGGCTGGTATATCCGTAAAAAGCTGACAAGACAAAACCAGTTAGCAGATCTGGTCGCTTCGAAAGCCTACATCAGCGCTGTTTCTCATACTTTTTTGTTCAGAAAACCAGAAAAGTTTGTTTTGAAGATGTAGCTTAGCAATGGGGGTAATGCGCATATTTGGAGCTTTTCTGTTAATCAGCTTCTCCGGAAAACCGCTCGTGATAGACTTGATTTTGTTTAAAAGAGCGCCTTCTACCAATGCATTTGGACCTTTGCTTTTACCTTCAACCTCATCAATAACGTGAGGTTGATAAGTTTCATTAATGCGACGTTTCACCATTTCCAGCAAAACCGCGCCATGCGTCTCGTTTGGCTCAGCCGAATTTTGGAAATATATCGAAAATCATAATCGCTGCAATGAAAGAGAAATAGGCTAGCTGAAAGATTTGTTGCATCGCAAACAGATTCGAGATAATTCTTCATGAAGAAACCAGACAGATGTTCGTTTACGTTCATCCTTATGTAGTAGCTACGGTTGATGTTTTTTTGTCTTTGCTACCGTACTCGTTTTGTTTTTTTGTTTCTCTAATCGTCTACGGGAGGTAAAAAACTTTGTTGCAGGCTCAAAATTTCCAGCCATTTAAAACCCTGTATTGACGTATCGTACCTTTAGGAACCAAAGAGCATCCCCAAATGGACCTCTCCAGCAGTATAAATGCAGGGCAGCGTGTAATGAGATGTCCCATTTGTTGTTTTCGATCTACAACTGCTTGATTTTTTTCTTTTTGCACATGACTGTTTTGCAGTTTGATTTGCTTTTTATGCCAAGTCGGTACTGACTTGATATTATCTTATCTTCAGCTTTACTTAGTGCTAAAACAGTTTTTCGTAAATAACTTCGTTTCTGTTGGAGCTAGCGATTAAGAACGTATTGACTACAGATAGGAAATCGACCATTCTGTAAATTTTGATACCAAACATTACTCTCTATCTCGTTTTGTTAAGGAGATATCGCACATGTCAAAAATTTTTTCTCGCGTCCAAAAACATCAAACTTTGGGGGAGCGGGACACCCTCAAAACAACGAGTAATCGAAAAAAAATTTTTTTATTTCTTTATTGTGGCCTAAATCCAATCTGGTGAGACCCCAAGCATTTTTAATATCAAAAAAGGTGAAATTATGAAACATCCTATTGTATACTGTACTACTTTTGAGTATACTGATAGGGATTGCCATTTAAAGAAAAATGTTTTGCAGATAAAGTACGAAATGAAGTGAGTATAGATAGTGTAGTAACATATAGCTGAAAATTTTCTTGGATTTGCTTGTACTAATGTACCTGTTTTGTTTTTTTTCTGCCTGTAATTAGGAGAGGCTGCACTCTGCAAATTCTAATCTTATTGAGATCTAAGGTCAAGTATGAGAAATGCCGGAAGGGTTTTGAACCAAAGCGGATCAAGCATTTTAAATCGTTTCGTTTGCAAAGATACCGGTAATGTAAAATACGAATCTTAAACCATCGTGAACGTTACGATCTAGAGATCATAATCAAATAGATTGATTAAAATAAAAGGAGCGTTAGATTGGAAGGGTTTTAAAATTGGAGGAGAAATGAGCTTTAACCTCTTTTCGTTACGACTCCTTTAATGTTTGCTTACTGAAAATGGTTTGGGAGAAGCTTACTGCTCTTCTCTGGCGCTGTAGAACTAGTAATGCATGACTGTAAACCTTTTTTTGTGTGTGTGTGTCTTTTTTTTTTTCTTCGTTTTCTATGAGCGCTTTTGCGCTTGACACAAATAAATAAATAAAATAAATAATGTTAGGGTTAAAACAAGCTAACGTTAGCGATGATGTAAACCTTACACCTTCTTTGTTGTTTCTCTACTTTGATCCTAATGTATAAGATCAAATAACAATCAAATCTTTTGATGAAATAACAATGAAACTTTACATTTCCTTTGATGTGGGAATCAAAACAAGTGCAATGTTAAAAGGGGTGCAAATTTAAAAGATTGAAATCTTACACCCCTTTAATATTCCCAATTTTTTTATACTTCAATCCTAAAGTTTAAAAAAAAATCGTTCAACCTTATCCCCCTTTAATGCAAGAATCAAAATTGTGTAATCCTTAAGGTGTGAAAAAATTAGTCTCATACCCCCTTTTATGTCGCCAATTTTAAAAGTTAAAGAAGGAATAAGCAAAATCTTAACTTTGCACCCCTTTTAATGTAAAAATTATAAGTGTATGGTTTAAAAATGTACAAGCTTTAAAAAAAAAATGAAATCTAACCTTTTTAATGTCACCAATTTCATCACACTTTCATCCTAAAGTTGAAGAAAGATTAAGATCAAAGTCTTGCACCCCCTTAAATCTAAAAATCAAAACGGTACTTTACAAATCGGGGTGTAGACGTAAAGATTTAAATCTCACTTCCACTTTAATGTAAATTTTATGATAATTGAATCCTAAAGTTAAAGAAGGAATAAAGCTAAAATCCATTAGTTTTATACCTTAACGTAAAAAATCAAAACAGTGCAATATTAAAGGGGGTGTAAAGATGTAAGATTCAAATCTTACACCTTTAATGCTATCAATTTTACCACAGTTTAAAGTTACTTGAATCCTGAAGTTAAAGAAGGAATAAAAACAAATTCTTATTACTTTATACCCCTTTAATGTAAAAATATTAACTATGTCAATGTGTTCTGTTGAAAGTGGTTGTATTTTGTAAACTTCAAACATTAAATCTTAACGCTCGTTTAATTCGAAGTTATGTTAAAGGGAAATAAGAAAAAAATCTGTAAACTTATACCACCTTTAATGTTGTTAAAAGCAGGGATGTGGAAGCGGAGGAAGCGGTTAATTTTTTGTGGAAGCGGAAGCGCTTTGATGAAAGAGGTTGGAAGTGGAAGCGATTTTTTCAAAATCAGGCGCTTCCGGATTTTCAAGCTGGCTACAACCGTTAGGGTAAAATATAACTGTTACGTCGCTTCAGCTGCAGAGGGTATCGAACCTGGCATTGTCTGTCCTTGTCGAGCCGGGTATCGCTGCTCTTTGTATTGCTGCTAACACGTGACGTTTCACCTCACAATTACCAGCCAGTTCGCTGTTTGCCTTTTGCAACTGCTAATTTGCAGACTTCTCTACTGGGCGTTTTTGCTTGCTTCCTGCTAACATTTTTAATCTGTATTCATTCTTTTTTGGACTATGGTCTGTGTACTGCTAGCTTCAGAGCTGCTTTCCAACTGGAACAATTTTCTATCTTCTTGGATTTCTTGCAACTGGCTGGATAATTATTTTGGTATGTATAAACATTTATTTATTGTTTTTGCTCTTTGTGTATCAACGATTTAGACATTTACTTGAACGTTAAGTAATTTGTTTCTTATAGTTTAGATTTGATTTATATGTGCTTGTTAGCATCTCAGGCCCCTTTGTTTGTGTAATAGTCTTCTGTTCTTATTCATCAGTAGTTGGTAGCAACGTCACTAAAAAACACAAGTTATGCAGCGCATTGGTCACGTTGTTACGTAACTATGCCGCCATTTTCGTGCCCAATGCTGATATCGCCAACCGTGCGAAGTTGAAAGTAATGCAGTTTTCGCATATTTAAAATAAATTTTGACTCTTTTTGTGGGTTCGCGAAAGAGAAAGTCATTCGAAAAACAATTGGGTTAACTTAAATAAAGCAATTACTAACTAATTGAAACTAAGTGATGGCCACCAAGAACTGATTTAACGCATTTTTTACCTCCTTTAATCATACCCGCAAAACCTTCAAATTGCCAAAGAGAGCTAATTTTTTCATAGTCACTCTGATTTTCTGAATTGAAGTTCTGCCTAATAAACTTCATCGGCCTATGATATGGCTGCCTAGTGCCTACCCTGCAGGTTGGTGGAAACGCAACCAGAAAGTATTTTAACTCTTGCGAAGTTGATACCAGAAAGATTTTATACTGGTATCTTTACCGTCATTACCCGTCAAAAATTTTTCTTAATTATTCATTTATTAGTGAAATATTCTCCCTATACGAATGCGATAACGTGTCACATATTTACACAACTCCTTCGACAAAACGGACCATAGGTTAGCACATAGGCGTAGCCAGGATTTTTGATTGGGGGGGCCCAAATCACATGCAATGACGTCATCAGAAACTTCGAAAGAGGAATTTTTTGTAAGGGCAAAGATATTGTAGAATGGAAGATCATAAGCCGTGGCCTGGTGTTGGCACGTAACTAGGAACTCTTTCTCGGGGGGAGGGCCTAACCCAATAGCTAAGATGCGAAAACGTCTAAATTGGGAGACGTGTAGAGTAAAGAAGTGTACTGTAATTCAAACGTGTTATTGACGGGGGTCTGGGGGCAAAGCCCCCAGCCACTGGGCAGTTTTTCGTAACCTTTTGAAAAAAAAGCTGTTTTAACACCATTGGATCACATTTCGCTCGTACTCAGAGCCACATTGAAAGTACTAGATTTTTAACATTTGAAAGCCAATTGAAAAAATTAAGTTGTTCAGTCCTTCTTTTGCTTGCCATTTAAGTCCAAAACACGTTTAAAATCTTGCATTGTGGGGTTAAATTTTGTAAGTGACTTGGTCCAGGTAGGGGGAGAAGTGAAGTACATTGCTTCTGGCAATATTTTAGCAGTGAATAACAATCCACTCAAAAATTTTCCTGAAGAGATTATTGTTTTGTGATGAAAACAACCAGTTATAGGAGTATTTACGTATGCGGCCAGGCCCTCCCAATTCAAAATTTGATTCAATGAGCTTTTCCCTTATTGTAGCTAATTTTTTTCAAAGTATTTTGTTTCATAAAAACTGGCTAGGTGGAAGTGAATTGTTATTGAAAAATGTACAATCGATGGTTACGCCTACTAACCATGTTATTGCCAGTGCCGGATTCACATTGAATTGGAACCCTGTCATTTTGAGATTTTTTCAATATTTTTCTGCCAAATACTGTATAGGTGAAGATCAAAAAAAGTCATATGAGCGCGGGCCCCTGGCACTGGGCATCTGTTAAATCCGTCCCTGGTTATTGCATTACGTTCATAAAAAAGGTTTAATTGTGAGAGGCCCATTTAAATTGGTTGGCAAAAATTAAATTGAGAGGCCCGGGTTCCATGGATCAATATTACTGTTGGGGCCCATTTAGATATTATTGTGGGGGGCCCATTTAAATTGGTTGGCAAAAATTAAATTAAAGGGGCCCCGGGCCCCCTGAATCAATATTGTCGGTGTTTTATTTAAATTGGGGGCCATTTAAATATTATTGTAGGAGGCCCATTTAGATTGGTTGGCAAAAATTGAGGGGCCCAGGCCCTCTGGATCAATATTATTGTTGGCGGCCATTTAAATATTGTTGTAAGGGGCCCGTTTGAATCGGTTGGCAAAGATTAAATTGAGGTACCAGGGCCTCCTTGATCAATATTGTTGTTAATTACTATTGTATGCGTGTACTGTTGCACGCGAAGATGCTAAAAGAAACTCAAACAGAAGAAACAATAGTCTTTTTGTGACATTTTTATCATTGGTAGCATTTCAATTGGGAGGGGCCGCCCCCCACCCCCCTGGCTACGCCTATGGGTTAGCACCATGCCGACTGCTGAGGCAGCAACTAAGAGCGGTCCATGTAGGCTCAGTCGTTATTGCCCTAAGCTGTTCGCCCGTTTCTCGTTTATTTCATAAAAACTTGCAATTGTATACACTCTTTTTGTTTGTACGGGTGGCTCTGAAAAGAGCCGTTTTAAATCCAGAAAGCAATCCATTGCTTCTTTCCCAAAATCTTCTGCAGTTGCGTCCATAATCTAAACTGAATATTGATTAGCTTCCCTATATTTTTGATATACATATATAGCCTATATAGCATATAGCACATATATACCCTATATAGCATATACAAGAACGTGCAGCTGTTTTGCTTGCAAGAACTTGCTTTTTGTCATGTTTTTCATTTATTTCTTTAGCAAGGACATGTAGGCGTAACTTGACATATCGCTTGAGGATAGCAGGCACAACACTACGACCAACAGAAAATTCACTAGGATCATAGACAATTTTATTCAAAATGATTTTTAATCAAGATTTCTTCAGGGCACGAACTGCGCAGCAAATGACTTTGGTATTCTTTTAAAAATACTTCGGCTTTTCTCAGCAAAGTGAAGCTTGCACTGGAGGGATGGCATAAGTAGTTGGTAGTTTTTGTCAAACCAAACTCCGGCTGATAAGACTTCATGGAAGTCAACATTGAAAACCCTTGAAGGTGCACTTCCGGTGTTCTCGACGAGAAGCAGTTTGAACAAGCACTGCAATTAATTTTCTGCAATTCTTTACGAATTGCCCAACCCGCAGCATAATAAAAACCGTTGGATTCACAAATATCAGAAGAAAGAGCAGCAGCTGTGCTCAATAAGCGTAAAGCAGCATGATCGTCATCCTCCTGCATAGAAAATGATTCGTCACTTTCTGGATAATCATCCTTGTTGGATTTTAGAAAACTTATCAAATGAGGAGTGTCGTCTACATCATAACTACCTGATGATGGTACTGCCATAAACTGAGCCAAGCAAATCAAACGCAAAGAAAGCCTAAATTGAACCGGTTTTGGATGAAGCACTCCTTTAGCCCTAACTTGCGAAAAAATATTTTCCAGAGCATCTTGCGTAAATCTAGCAGATAACAAAAATTTTAATTCTCCATCAACTACAAGCCGGCGATGGAGAGACAAAATACTCGAAGTAGCCAACTTGATTCCAGATTGAACTGGCTTCCATGCGGATCCAATTCGAATTTCTTGCATCAACAACAATACCTGCAAGATAATTTTATCTGTTCATAAGTGCAATGTGGCATGCTACATAAAATAGAACGGGTACACTATAATATGCTTTTATGCACAATTGCAGCCAACAGGTTTACGCTCTTGCCACATTGCTGGTTGTGGCCTGTAGTAAGCCTACGGCACGCAATTAAAACTATCAAATCGATATGAAA
This sequence comes from Trididemnum nubilum, assembly GCA_963965965.1. Taxonomy (NCBI): domain Eukaryota; kingdom Metazoa; phylum Chordata; class Ascidiacea; order Aplousobranchia; family Didemnidae; genus Trididemnum; species Trididemnum nubilum. The sequence goes on along the minus strand of OZ014479.1, from coordinate 32,566,365 downwards.
GAAGTTTTTCAAAACATTGGTTCAGCCTGCAATTTTATTTTACTTTTGATGCAAAAAGTATTGTTTAACATTGATGTTCTGCATATGAACTTTAGGCTGTCTCACAATGTAAAAATGCACTTGGGACTACGCATGTATAAATTGCATATATGGTATATTCAAGTCACTTAGGGTTGCACTTTCAATACCATCGGCGAGGGTTTAACAAACTAAAGCACTGACTAGTCACTAACCTCGTTCAAAAACTCCATTTTTTCACTGCTTTGTTGATACAAAGCATTGGCAAGAAAACGGCAATTTAGAATGTCGAACCACCGATTCATAAACTCGCAAAAAAATGCCGTGGAAAGAGCTTCCTCATCAAATACCTTTTGAGCCACTAGAGTTTTTATAGCCGAAGCAGTGCTGTTACTGAATACCTATTACAAAAAATACGTGTCTAGATCAAATACGTATTTGTCACTGAAGTTTGTTATGCTATCATACCTGCGCAGCTGATTTCACATTCATTTTTTGGTATTGAGAGGGCCACAGATGTGCTGCGTTTAGCCTGGGAGCGAGCTTCAACTGCTTGTGACTTTGATATTCCACCAATCTCTCCAGCCAACGTTTGGTCACCTTCACATGAGCAAAAAATTTATTTCAATACGATTGTAAGTCCAGAGTAGTTTCAAAATGAGTTTTGGTTTGCGCAACTCGACCAGGGCTGTAGATTTAACGAAGTTTAGTCACTTAGATTGAATAAAAATAAACTTTTAACGCCATTCAAACAATGCTACTACGAAAAGAGTTGTTTTTACATAGATACGCAATGAAGCTATTCGATCACGTTTTCATCTTGCCAAGTAGTCTATTAGCATAACTTAATAAACAAAAGAAAAGGGTTGAAGGCATAATCATTACGTTAAAACCGTAGATAGTACTGAAAACAAAAATAGCTTTTAAGCAAAAATGTTAACTCATTATCTACCGTCTCTGAAGGGAGTCCATACTTTTCAACGACAAATCTTGGCAGCTTGAAGTCTTGTTTCAACAAAGCTGAACGTAAATTCTTAATTAAATGTGGAACATCAGCAACAAAATGAAGAGATTCACCTTCATGAAATGGATGAGGAATGGACTCTACAAGTTCATTTCTGCAAAAAAGACATGTGACATTGGCCTACAAACCAAAATGTAAATCGTCTTAGCTCATCAACTGTACCTATTGCTGACTACTCCAGCACACTTCCACATTGCTTGATTACTTCCTCCCATGTCTGATACCACACACTGCACAAAAATCCACGTACACCCAACTCCTGAATTACTCTTTTAGTACAGCTCCACAGTTGCTCTCCTTTTACGCTAGCTCCAGTATAATAATACGCTGCAAAATAATTGATTGGTTGCATTAACACTAATCCAATGTATTGTGCAAACTATAGTATATTTCTCGCACACACTGTTTTCATTATCGCGGCTACAAAATCTAAATTGTTTTTCATTTAATGCAAAAATTTGGCAGAGCAAACGCATCACTTTCATCCACTGCTTTTTCGTCACGTCAAATGTAAGACTAACGCCATTCCAAACTACGATTTTTTTTTGCAATCTTGTAAGCTAAAGTGAAAAACTAGACTTCATGGCCCTTTTTAACTGACTAGGTTACCGTGTAAATCTAAACTTACTATCTCATTCTAAATCTGCACCCACGTCAGAAAAATTAATCTAATATTTAAGCAAGCATAAGCATATCATGCAGCTGGTTGATGTAAATCATGACTATTTTTGATGTAGACAGGGACTCAGAAAATTATTTTTCAATAGTGTATCGCGAAATCACAGACACGTTAACAAATTAACTTACCGTACTAAGAACACCGAAATTTTAAAATACTGTATTAAAAATTTTAGCTACAGTGGGGATGACTTAATCTTACGAGGTCCATTACAAAACATAACTAACCTACGATTTGCTTCCAGTGGGACGTAATGCCCTTAGCTAAGTAGCAAAGCACATGACAAGCTTCAGCTGAAGAATCTTTTCCATTGAATTCTTCAGATATAAAACCAACAAACTGCTTCAATCCAGAATCATACTGTACGCATTTCGAAATCTGGACTTCATCTAGAGCAAGGCAGCTAAGCTTTTCGTGTGACTCCATATTTTGCGTTTTGCAGTCCATCCAGTCCAAAGTCATTACTTGAAGACCAGGATACATGCGCAAATTAGAAATCCGACTGCAAATAGTTCTATAGGCAGGAAGAGAAAAGTTCTGTTGGCGAAGAAACTCGTATCTAAAATAATAAGCGAAATAGCTGATTAACCCTCAAGTGATTGCCATAAGAACAACTCAATGACGATTAGTCTTTCACCAGCATACACGTGGAATATTTGGATGCTTCCTAACTGTATCAGAATGATCAGCAACACTCTTCTATTTGTCGGAACAAGCATTGCTAGATTAAGCTGTAGTACAGTGTCATTATCAAACCCATATAACCTAATCAGTAATCATAGTTTCCGCAAAACGAACGCAAAAAAGGTGAAAAATTGAACCCGTAAACAGCACAATCATTTTAAACATTGCTGACAGCCACGCAACTTAAAAGTTAAACTAAACAAAATCAACAAATTGTCGCAGCCTACCCTCTTATTCCACATGCACATCGAATTTGCAAAGCTGCTTTAATAGTATCATCACTCCATTTGTTTGACGATTTTGAACCGTAGTTCAAAGCTAGGAGTTGATCTTCACGCAGAAATCCAGACATTGCTTGCGTAGTACTGTATTTGCAAGGCTAGCTTCCAAGTTCTTTATCTATTGAAAATTCATGAAAGCTCAAAGCAAATTATACGCTATGAGGTATATTTGACTGCTGTTTGTTCGTAGTTCTGTGCATTCCATGGTCATGATCTTCCCAGACAATAAACTCTATTGTTTGGTGTGGCAAAAGTTGTGGTTAGCTTGCAATAATTCATTAAATTAAATATGCTTGAAGACCAGCCTGTTGGTCGAGCGGAAACGCGTTCGTCTCTGGAGCGGGAGGTCTGAGGTTAAAATCTCAGGCCGGTCAAATCGGACACAGTATTGCCAACGGCTCGCCACTGCTGCGACATTTCTCTGAAAGTCGCTGTGTTGCCTGGGCGCAATGACGCGGAGATGGGTCCCGCCAACTCGTTACACGCTTCGGCGTAATCCAGCGAGTATAATGAAAGATTTGAATTGAAATAATTAACACATATAAACAAAAAGTGAACATGCTATACGAAACCTTTCTTTTCAACTGCCTGTTTTTCAACTCCAATTGATGGCATCTGGCACAAGAGTTATCAGTACTGGCCAACGAATCATCCGAATAAATTTCTTGCTGGTCAGCAAAACTTTCTACAATTTCTGGACGACGTTGTTTACAGTAGGTGTGATCATCGGTTGATGCTGTACCACTATCCGTAGACTTTTAAAATCAATTCAATAAGCTACGGTCAGTAGCGAACGCAGGATTTTAAAAAGGGGGGGGGGGGGCAGGAACTTCAGAAAATTTGAGAACAGAGATCAGAATGTAAATTGCTTCACCCAAAATCAACCAGATTTTTTGTGAAGAGCCAAAAAAAAAGTCTTCAATCAAATTTGGTCCGATTTTTTGCCTAAACTTCGCTGCAAGCCTGAAACAAACGTTCAAAGCACACCTATTGTGTCATCAAAGCTTCTGCCCAACTTGCAAAAGGGGGGGGGGGGAGCATGCCGCAATTTTGCATACTATTCTATGCTAATTATACTATCCTGGCGACCCTAAATACGCCCCTGAGCAAGTGAGCATAGGCTTATTTGTACAAAATATCTCCGACTTATTTTTACAAAAATTTTTATATCTCCGACTTATTTTTACAAAATTAACAATTTGCAATTAGTCTATCATTTTATATCAGGTATTATCAATTGCATAGTATACATTCAGATGAAATTGAAGTTCATAAAATTAAGTTATTAAAATCTAATATAACGCTTTAATTAATAAACACTAAATAATGATCTCAACTTCACGAGAAAACCTGTCGATCTTTTTAAAACTCTTCTTTTACTTTCCAACTTTTTTGGTGGATTTGGTACATGAAACTGAGTTGGGATAGCAGATGGTTTTAATTTTTTTACTCCATCCTTTCGATTTGACTCAAACTGATTTTCCTCAAAATGATTCTAGATAAACAGGTTAATCTAAACTATTGTAATTAAGTTGATTACATGCAAACTAAATGTGAGGGTAATATTTCCTCTCTTTTTCCATCATGGCAAGGCGCATTCCTTTCACTGACAAGTAGTCTCAGGCAACGGTCTCAGGTGGCTGCTGGACTAGAATTTTACTTAAAAGCACTGTAGTATATATCTGTAAAATCTCGTGTCCACATGCTTCATCAGTAGTTAAGGCTAAAAATTCTCTGATTTCTGCTCAATTTGAAACAACAGCATGGCTGCTAATACACTTGACAATTGGCTGAATACTTAGCTTACACTAGCCTAACATAAAAACAAGCATGCCAAATCTGCAGGAAATAAAACTAATACCAAATTTTACTATATCTGATATTGACTACCAGTACCGATACATAAAAACTTGACTAACCTCACAAAGCCTACTATGTTTTGATGGAGTCCATTTATCTCTACGACAATTGATCAACCATCGTTTGCGCCGTTGTGGGTCACTCGGAAAAAGAAACAAACGAACACCTTTGCGACTGTGCGAAGTACAATTCGGGGCAGCACAACCAGGCATTCTAATACATAAGCTAAAAAATCTATTTCAAAAATTCCTGACAAACTTTTAATGAATTGGCGAAAATGAATTATGGTAAGCTACATTATGAGCTACCGGTCGGCCTACTAGGCTACCGTATGTAGGCTATACCAGAAGCTAATGCAGCTAGATACTACAGTACATTTAATAGCCTAAACTAAGCTTACCTAAGCTCAGGAATCTAGAATACCAGACAAACTATTCTGGTAGGTTTAAATACTAAATCAGGCTATAATTACATGGTTACCAGTAATGCTACACTGCTACAGGCTTGACCTAGACTAAAAATTTTAACTTATATGTTCATCTCCATGCTCCAACTTAGCCTGTTAGCTGAGATATTTTTAAAAAATTCAAATTGTTCTTGATTTGGTTCAAACAAAATAAAATTTTGCTGTCAATTAGGCCCAAATACTTCTAGTTTAATCATTGAATAAGTGCTAGGACTTTGTTCTGACCTGTTGGCTGTGCAGCATTAGGCCTATATGATGCTAGCTACCAATTTGACCAATTTTATCCTTCACAAACCTAATTTTAGAATATATACTTCACTGCATAACGTTTTTTAGTTCATTTAAAACAGTCTGAATCTGCTTTAAACCATAAAATTGTTCAACAATATAATGAAATCTGTAACAGTTTAAGGCTAGTTTAGGCCTGCCAATCTGCCTACTTTTTTTCGTTTTTTAATCAATAACCTAGCGCTAAAACCTTTAAGCCGAAGCTTAGCCTAAAAATGTCATGATTTTTTATAATCAATTGTGTATTTCGTTGAAATACTACCTCTTTTAAGCTTGTTTTACACCTCCACAATCAACTCCTATCACTGTAACCAATGCTTGCCATTGTGCGACCTGTTCAATTGGGCACGAAAATGGCGGCCAATTTCATCCGTTGCACAACTTGTGTTTTTTAGTGACGTTGGTTGGTAGTAGTTGGAACCGTCAAACCCTTTAGTTTTATATTTTCAATTTTTGTGCCCCTTTCGCTCCTATAGCCGGTTTATGTTTATTTTAGAAACCGCTCCCCGCTCCTCACCGCTTGCTCGCTAGCTCTCTTGTTGGACCGCATGGAATTGACGTCGACTCTGGCAATCTCCGAATTATTACAAAGTTGTTTATTTTTTATTTTTGTATCTACAACCCAATAGAAATCATCTTTTGTCCACGATTTGTATGAGCGCGTTTCAAATTAATGTGAGGTGTTTGCATAGCCAGGCAGCCAGTTCTAATTCTAATTGAAGCACGTTTTGGCAAAAGTTGATAAGTCGCATTTCGCCGTTTTGAGAAAATCGCATTTAAAGTTTTAAACTTTCATTTAGCTCCATTGTCAAGTGCAACATAATTAGCTATTTATTACCAAAAAATAATTGAAAATAAACAAAAGTTTTTACTCACGTAAGACATTGTTAGTACTGTAAATAACTTGAAAAATACAAAAAACTCATTTTTTGAAAAATGTCACTTATCAACTTCTGCCAAAACGTGCTTCAATTCAGACCTTACCTTAAAAACAATAATATTGTTTGCAGAAACATAACTATGTGTGCCTAATTTCCACTTTAGTCACTGCCATTATTTTTAACGTTTGTGCTGCCTTAAATTGTCGTAATTAATAACGAGCTATGAGCACAACGTCTTCGTGAGAGATCATGGGTGTGATATACCACCAGTACCATCGCCAGAGCAAACGCAGTGAGGGGGTACTGGTTGAAAGCGAGATGGCACTAAAATAAACTGAGCTTTTGCATATTAAAATTGATCTTCAGATCTCGTACGGTTACCAATATGCGCAATTTTAACAATTCTGTATTCATGTCTAAAAAAGAAAGACCTATTAGGCCGGCAGCATTTCTTAGCTTGTTTCGTCTGCGGCCCACAACCGCCTGAAAGATCTATCTACAGCAGAGAATGCTAACAGACACGCAACCAGGATTTTGCTAAGAGCGGTGAACGAAAAGTAAACTTTTTGCACAAAAATTGTCCGATTTAGGCTCTGTGCTAAACAAACTGCCCCCGTTTAATGACTATGCGCACTTGCTAGCACGTGCAGCAGCCACAGCAAATTCAGAAGGAGCCTATCATAACCACATCGTGGCCACTGCTGGCCGCAGTAAAACCTCGAACTCTAATGCCATGGCAGTATTAGTGGTATACAGTGCTGTCGCTAGGGGGGCCGTGCCGTTCCTAACGACTGCTTGTGCCCCCATTTTGGTTTACTGAAATTACTGTTTTTGGAACATCACGTAACTGCAAGACAACAACAATGATGGTAAAAGGAGCAATTACGTTCAAAAATAATTCTCCTTTGAATTTTTCTTGATTCTTTGAGAGATTGCTGGCAACCAACTGCAGTACATAAATGTGACGTAATAATCCGTCTTATTGACATACATACCTTTATGGATGCGTAGCGGAAGAGAGAAGTCAGCCGCAGAATCGTTACCGATACTTCGTTAGTGATCATGACATTAAACAATAGGCCACGTGAAAACATTTTTTTCAAAGACCAACTGTTTTGATTTTTAAAGTACACTCAAGATTTTGAGGTCACGGTCTGAGGCGCAACCAGGGTAAAGGGGGCTTAAGCTTCCTAAGCCAAGTCACTTAAAATTTTACCTCAAAATACGAGCGTTTAAAACGTATTTTAGACTGAAGTAAGGGGGAGCAAAAAAAGCTAAGAAATTTAATTCTTCTTTGAAATAACTTCTGAATTTTAGCAATTTAGTGATTCGTATGGCTTTAAAACATGCGAAGTGCAGTTAAGATGACGTAAAAGTTGATTCTTTTTTGCTGCAAAATCACAAAAATTGTCCAGCGGCTGGGGGGGGAGCCCTTAAAAGTAAATTTTTTGCACAAAAATTGTCCGATTTAGGCTTTGTGCTAAACAAACTGATTCAACTCAAACGTGTCACAAACGGGGGTATAGTCATTAAATATACAGTGACTGTGGACGTGGGCCTGAGTCACCGTATATTTAATGACTATGCCCCCGTTTGTGACACGTTTGAGTTGAATCAGTTTGTTTAGCACAAAGCCTAAATCGGACAATTTTTGTGCAAAAAATTTACTTTTAAGGGCTCCCCCCCAGCCGCTGGACAATTTTTGTGATTTTGCAGCAAAAAAGAATCAACTTTTACGTCATCTTAACTGCACTTCGCATGTTTTAAAGCCATACGAATCACTAAATTGCTAAAATTCAGAAGTTATTTCAAAGAAGAATTAAATTTCTTAGCTTTTTTTGCTCCCCCTTACTTCAGTCTAAAATACGTTTAAACGCTCGTATTTTGAGGTAAAATTTTAAGTGACTTGGCTTAGGAAGCTTAAGCCCCTTTACCCTGGTTGCGCCTCAGACCGTGACCTCAAAATCTTGAGTGTACTTTAAAAATCAAAACAGTTGGTCTTTGAAAAAAATGTTTTCACGTGGCCTATTGTTTAATGTCATGATCACTAACGAAGTATCGGTAACGATTCTGCCGGCTGACTTCTCTCTTCCGCTACGCATCCATAAAGGTATGTATGTCAATAAGACGGATTATTACGTCACATTTATGTACTGCAGTTGGTTGCCAGCAATCTCTCAAAGAATCAAGAAAAATTCAAAGGAGAATTATTTTTGAACGTAATTGCTCCTTTTACCATCATTGTTGTTGTCTTGCAGTTACGTGATGTTCCAAAAACAGTAATTTCAGTAAACCAAAATGGGGGGC